>CM070838.1:24211261-24373761 GCA_036326025.1 Chrosomus eos
TACCCTAACCCACCCAATAATCAGAGAGATAACCAGTTTATTTTTAAAGGGGCTATGTGTAGGTTTTTACTTAAAAAAATCTTTAAGATAGTTTTCATTTGTACATTTATGACACCATAATGTAATAGAAAGAATGACACATTGTCTGTCCACAATCAGTCGGGTCCGAATTGGCGTGAAAATTCACAAAATGTGACGTCATGCGCGTTCTCGTCTACTTGGGCTTACATCCATACGGCAGCCATTAGTAAGCAGCGGCAACCGCTAGCAGTAGTGTTTCAAATGGACTCTGCGGACCGAAAGAAGCGACCAGCCTCCAGCACAATCCAGACACCAACGGAAACTCCTCGTAAGTAAAAAAAAAAAAAAAAAGCCTTATCTAGTGCGGCCAACGAGCGTGCGCACCGAGAACGAGCATGAGACTGGCTGCAGTTAATGGCCACTGGTGTCAGTAACGGTTAGAAATTTCAGAACTTCCCCAATGCTCCTTTAAATGTATAATAGTAAATAAAATAAATACTCAAACAAAAACAGCCACAACAATTATAACCAATAGTCTGGTTCAAGCAGATCTACAAATAAATATGAAATGGCTTGCTCTTAACCCTAAATTAGATCTGCCTAGCAAATGTAAAACATCAAATAATGGCGACAGGTTATACAGCTCTTCAAACTAATTAAGAAAAACAAATGTAATGCCTTTGTACATTTGAACCTATCAGAATAGGCCTCAAGACCATTTTGTCCATATAGAAAAACACAACACAAAATGGTCAGCTTTTTCACACATTATATGGAACTGAATAAAAAATATTAACATTATAACAGTGTCATAGAGTAGGTGTTAGCTTAGTTTTTTCGTTGTACAGATGACAACGTTGTCAAAACAGTACCCGTTCACACGGATCCACGGAAACTACTAAAAATGCTGTATTATTCAGTAGATGGCGCTGTCACTTTGTAAAGAAACAAGATGCCCATAAACTGAACACGTAATATGCATGCGCATGACGTCACCATTTTCGCGAATTCACTTTTTTTTAAAGGGCTGTTTACACGACACAATATTCAACTAAAAATGTGAAATGTTATATGTGTTTTGACTGTTCATCTGCTGCGTTTTGGGTGCATGAAAATGCAAACTTTTGAAAACGGGTTTTAAAGTGCAAGTTTTTGAAAATGGTCTCTGTGTAAAAAACAAAAATGCGAGTCTCGGAAGACGATGACATCCATCACAGTGTTTCATCGCCATCTAATGGCCTGGTAGCAGAATACAGGGTTTTTAGTCGTTTTCTCGGATCCGTGTGAATGGGGATCGTTTTGACAATGGTGTCGTCTGTACGCAGAAAACTTAAAGGAAAAACTTCTCCGTTTTAAGCGTATTGTTGTCATGTAAACGTACCCCACGTTTACATGGAGACTATAATGGTATCGTTTTCAAAAACTTGACTTTGAAACACATTTTCAAAAGTTTGCATTTTCTGGCCCCCAAAACACTCTTGTGTAAATTAAAGGCCAAAACGCAAAAAAAGTTTTACGTTTTAGTTGAAAACAGTGTCGTGTAAATGGGCCCTTCTGCCTTTGCATTTTTTGCGTAAAGACAACATTGTAAAAACGATCCACCGTTCACACAGATCCGTGAAAAAGATTAAAATACTGTATTATTCATGCCAGGCCAGTAGGTGGCGATGTCAATTTGTAAAGAAACACTAGATGCATATAACACGTAATACACATGTACATGCATCACTGGTTTCACAAATTCGTGTTTTTGTAGTTTAAACGGAAATAAAAATGGTATCAGTTTCAAAAGACTTTAAAAACCATTTTCAAAATTTTGCCTTTGCAGGCCCCACAACGCTGTTGTCGTGTAAATTAACGGCCAAAACACAAACAAAATTTTACATTTTTAGTTGAAAACAGTGTTTTGTAAATGGCCCCTCAGTTTATCTGAAGGTCATTTACACAACAACATATTAAAAACGTAACAAAGTTTTTCCTTTTCATTTTTCGCATACAGACAACAACCATTGTCAAAACGATCCCCGTTTACACGGATCCATGCCAGGCCAGTAGATCTCACTCGTGATGAAAAAATGTTTTAGTTGAAAATGTTGTCGTGCAAACGGCCCGAGTTTAACTGGAAGCTCTGCATTTTTGTCATGCTCTTACAGTGACAAAGTGTCAAGACATGACAGGAATGTGTGAAACATGCAGTAATTCAGAAAAATACCATTTAAATAACTTTAGTAAAATCGTGTTCAATTAGTTTCTTCCTCACTGATCAATTATTGTTAGCAATGTTCAGATATTGATAAACATTGGGCTTCAATATTTAAATAGGCTATGATTATAAAAGCATTGCTAGCAGCAAACCATAGAGATCATAATACACTGGCCCATTGACCCGATCATCCGGTTTTATTGACTGTAATCAGTTAAAGGGGCTGTATGTAACTTTCAATCTACTACAGCAAAAAAATAACATAATATGTTTGCAGATATTAAGGAAACCATACTATTATTATTGGCAACCTTCATGAGCGTCAAGTCGGGTGCGAGAAACAATGATCTCCGATATTTAGAATTTGGACTGCAATACCTATTTCCATCACTAGCTGTCATTCTTACAGACTGCTCCTTTAAACTATCATCCCATTACATGCCAACATCCCAAGTCCCTTTAAGACTATATATATATATATATATATATATATATATAAAGTCTTTACATTGTTAGAAAAAATTACTTTTTTAGCTCAGTCTTTAAGGATGAAAACAATAAAGCAAATAATTTCTTGTAAAAGTCAACTATTCATTAATTCATTCAGGAATGAGCAACTTTTCTGTTCTATCAGCTGCATCCGGTACTCAACATTTGAAAGGCAAATGAATAACAAAACTCTACAAATTAAGGATAAGTTCACTGACTTTCGGTTTTGCGGCGGTCATGAAGGAGGCTAAAACTGGATTCTCCTGTTGTGCATTTTCAGTAATAATAAACTGAAGTCATGACGACAGTGTGTTTGAAGACATAAATCAGGGAAGTGTTTCACAGGAGCAGAATGAAATTGTCAATTAAAGGAAGCTTATCACACTCACGTAAGTTTGATCACATTTATTTATTTATTTAATTGCTTTTCATGTCAACTATAGCAAAAACAAAGTAACATAATTATTAAAACCAAGAATATTATTTTCATACTTTATAGAACATAATTACACCAACATAAATAGAATTGAACAAGCCAGAGGAGTCTCAGCTTTAGAAAGAAAACTTTTACCCTTGAGATACACGATTGAGATAAACGATACACCATAATAAAAACATGTACTCTTATTCTTAGAAATGACAATTGAAAAGTTACTTTATTCCTCACTGCGATGATTTGTGTCAGACATAAAACAAGTTAGTCTTATTAAAAAAAGTGTGTCTGAATTGCAAAATTCTTTGGCAAGAAAAAGAAATTAAGAATTAAAAGCTTTACAAAAAATAAATAAAAAAATAAAGTTAAGCTCTCAACTGAAACCAAATCTGAATCAACAACATCCAACATTATTATTATTTTGGGACCTCTTATAGCATCTTACATTCTTACAAGACACTAAAAACTAAGACTTGCATTAAGTAATTATTAAGACATTAGGTTTGTGAGCATCATAAGGCAACTTAAATAAGTGCAGGGGAGGGTCAAACTCTCAGAAAAAACTTGCAAAAGGAAGATTTAAAAAAGTAAAACTTTCCACTGGAAATTAACAGTCTTATATATATGCGTCTATACATTTGTGTGCTTGTGTATTATGCATATCAACTAAATCTGATATTACACAGGTGTTTCAAAAGTTTAGTGTATGTGTATATCTATAAAATCATTGGTAAATGTTTTCATTTTAACATGCTTAAGATAATTTATAACAAATACATGTAATATTGACCAACAAAACATGAAGTACACTCATTCAGAATTAAGGCAGAAACATTAACAGACTCATTGGTCCTTTACCTTTAAAAAATATAGCTACTGTTTCAGTGTTTGAAGATCTCATTCAGCAAGAACAGTGTATAAGGCAATATTACAACAGCTCAAAACAGAGTCGCAAGCACCAGAAAGACCCAGAGACAGCTGTAAAATACAGTGATAATGTAAAAATTTAAACTTTTAGGCCTGAAATGTCATTTGAGTCACTGTGTTGTGTCTTTAGTACAGACAGAAGAGAATGAGAGAGCTTGATTTTTTTTTATTTTACAGTATAATATAATTAAAGCGCTTATGGACAGTATACTTATTGTTAGTACAATTAATACAATGAATAACCAGTGCAATGATGTCTCCTCACTGTCTGATCCAGTTTCCTCTTCTGAGTTTTCATGTTCAATGGATTTACTTTCTTTTTCTGCTGTTGATTCTGCAACAACAACAAAAAAATACTTCACTGTGATAAAGGCAAGAGATTCATTTATAACTAGTGAACTTGAACTTTTTTTTTTCAAATTAAAAACTTTATGGTAACACTTTAGAATAATGGTCTGTCATTAATAGGAAACTATGCAGGAAGTAATGCAGGACAAATGAGTAGTACTACATTAAAGGGATAGTTCGGCCAAAAATGATATTTAAGCCATGCATTACTCACCCTCAAGCCGTTCGAGATGCATATGTCAATCTTGTTTCAGACGAACACATTTTCAGTTATTTTAGAAAATGTCTTAGACCCTTCAGTGGATATAATGTGAAGATACGGGGTCCAACTCCTTCAAGTCCCAAAATGTGCATTCATCCTTCGCAAAAGTAATCCATCCGGCTCCAGGGGGATAAACGAAGGCCTTCTGAGGGTAATCCGTGCGGTTTTGTCGTAAAAATATACATATTTAAAACTTTATAGATGACCCCCGTATCTTCACATTATATCCACTGAAGGGTCTAAGACATTTTCTAAAATAACTGAAAATGTGTTCGTCTGAAACAAGATTGACATATGCATCTCGAACGGCTTGAGGGTGAGTAATGCATGGCTTAAATATCATTTTTGGCCGAACTATCCCTTTAACACTTCAGATACTACTATAAACTAATATGGAAACAAGCTTAACTAATCAGTAAGTAAAAAATAAATTAAAAACATATTTAGACTGAGATACTTCTTTATTAGGTATTCAATAATAATTACTGAATGAGATGAGCCTCAATATCAACTAACCATGACAATCTATAAAGAATTACCAATTAATTAGTGATCACAACATTATTGTGTCTAAGACTAAACAAATGGTCTTTTTTACACTGAATATAGTCACAAAATGCATCACTAATTACTCAAGTGCCACCTTGTGACTCTGTACGAACTACTAGTGATTTGGACCATTATTGTTAAGTGAAAATGATTATATGCAAAGTAAAAAAGGAAATTACTTATGAATTAGGCTGCGTACACCTGGTATTAAAGGGATAGTTCACCCAAAAATGAAAATTAGCCCATGATTTACTTGTCATCCTAGGTGTTTATGACTTTGTTCTTTCAGACGAATAGAATCAGAGTTATATTAAAGCAGCACCGGGTAACTTTTCAACCTTCATAATATATTTCCAAGTCTCTTGTGATGGTGCATCGACTTACAATAGGTTAAATGACACGTCTGCCATAGCCTGACGGGGTCCGTAGCGTTTTTAATCGTACTTTTAAACTTCGGGTAGTAACCGGCGAACAAAGAGAACTACAAAATTCGACTGCTTTACGGCATATACGTCACTTCCACCACCACCCCCACTTCCTTAAAATCTGACGTGCGAGCCAAATGTTATAGTCATGGCCGAAGCAGCACAGAAAAAACAAGAAAGCAAAGGTTTTATCGGAGCAAAGCAAAAAGAGAAAGTGATCGCGTTAAAGGCAGAACAAGGATCAACACTGTGCCAGCGTTTTCTCGCTGGCGTGAGCTGAAGGAGGAGGAGGGGTGCCCGACCGATGAGGACTTGGCTGTAATGCTTTTGTACTAGTAAGTATATTGCTTGCATACTAGCTAGGGTGACCTGACCAGACATCCCGATTTTCCCGGGACAGTCCCGTATTTCAACTCTAATTTTAGTGTCCCGACTTATTAGGAAAAAATCATGTTTTGTCCCGTATATATATATATTATATATATATATATATATATATATATATATATATATATATATATATATATATATATATATATTATAGGTTTCGTTTCGACAGAGAGAGCGAGAGACCTTGCGTGTGTGTGCTAGAGTACGCATTAATTACACGCGCGCACGACAGAGAGAAGGAGAACGCGAGAGACCTTGCGTGTGTGTGCTAGAGTAGCCTACGCATTAATACGCACGCGATATAATAATATAGCTTGATATTATAATATTGACGATATATGGTTATTATCTACCACTCAAACATTGCATTGAAGTATCATATAGATTCAGTCAAACGGTAACCAATAGACTAGGCTACTATAATGACGCTGGCTTGTAAACGTGAGCATCGCGATCATTTGTCGTTCGAAAAAAAAAAATAAAACCCATGAAATTATATTCATATGACATGCTGAAATATATGCCACTGTACCGGGGATGAAGACATTTCACACGCGATGCAAGCAGAACACCTGCATGTGACCTCCTCCTACAGTGTTCACGGCTATCATGGTTGTCAACAAATGCTCGTGCATGTAGGATGACAAGAGTTTACGACAGTAGTAGAGGACAATACTATTTCCCAACTGTAGGGGGACCCCGAGAGCAAAAGCTACCTGGTTTTACTTTAAAAAAATGTCCTGGCTCTTCCGAGCTTTACAATGGCAGTGAATGGCTGTTTCTGTTTTGAAGTCCATAAAAGTGCATCTATCCATGATAAAAGTGCATCTATCCATGATAAAAGTGCTCTAAATGGCTTATTTAATAAAGGCCTTCTGAAGCGAAGCGATGAGTTCGGGTAAGAAAAATATTCATATTTAACTTAAATTTTAGCTTCCGACCAAAGGAACATACGCAATCTACTTACGGCTAAAGCGCAACTCATGACGCCAGAAGTAGTGTAAATATCAGTACGTCACATTACTCGCATAAGTTGTGCTTTATACTTAAGTGGAATCCATGTTGGCCGGAAGCTAGTTAATTTAGTTGATAAAGTTTTAAATATGGATATTTTTCCTTACACAAACTCATCGCTTCACTTCCGAAAGCCTTCATTAACCCCCGGAGCAGTATGGAGCACTTTTATGATGAATATATGCACTTTTATGGACTTCAAAACAGAAACGGCCATTCACTGTCATACAGCTTGGAAGAGCCAGGATTTTAATATAACTCTGATTGTGTAGGTATGAAAGAAGAAATTCATATACACATAGGATGACTTGAGGGTGAGTAAATCTTGGGGTAATTTTAATTTTTGGGTGAACTATCCCTTCAAGATGCGTTTTGGTAGATCAGATCACAAGTAGATGAGGGAGACACATTCCCATTTATGGACAGGTAAATGTATGGACTTTTTCAGATCTTTTTCGATCTACTGGACTAAATAAGTGCGCAATTTAATTTATATGAACGTGAAGGGAGACAACGGTAAAACATATAGAGAGCAGCGGCATTAGTTTCTGCCCTGACAACCACAAGACCAGTCGAACGCTGTGAGTGTGTGTTAGAAATCAGGAATGTTGAAAGAACATTGTTTTTGTTACGTTTTCATCTTCAAACCAAACTTGGGTCTTCAGACGACAAAGTTTAAAGTCCCCCTGTGGTGAAAATCACGTTTTTAATGTTGTTTATATGTCTATGTGGTGTTTTTAATATGCTTTAAGGCAAACCATGTTCAAATTCATAAGTCAACAGCATTGCTTAATATTTTCTCTTTAAAACTGCAGTGTTTTAATATCTGTGGTTTCTGATGTCACAAAGTACCTTTGTAACCAATCAGGTCAATGTACCGGTGGGCTTTAGCATATCATTACCTGCTGTGAATCTATGGAGATATTATTGTGTCTTTATTACATGCGAGAAAATAAATGATCTGAGTGAGAAAAATAAAAGTTTGAGAGAAAAAGTTATCACACAGATAGCAAAAAAGCATTTCATGAGAGAAAAAATAATATTTGAGAGAAAAAGTTTTCATATCAATAGCAAAAAATAATATTTGAGACTAAAAAAAGTTTTGAGAGAAACTATTTTCTCAGAACATAAAAAAAATATTTCTGAGAAAAAATAATCTCTCTCAAAAATACTTTGAAAAAAATCTTAAATATATATTTTTTGCTATCAGTGTGAAAACATTTTCTCTAAAAAAAAAAAGTGTTTCTCTCAAACCGCTTTTCTTTGCTCTCGATGCAATTTTTTGCTCTCGTGTTAGGATTTTGCTTTCACTGTGAAAATTGTGTCATGGGCGGGGCCACGATCTTTTTTTCCTTTTGGAACGCTCCTATTGGCCAGTCGGGTGAGCATCGTCTTGTCTTGTTGGGAGTCAACTGAATCATTACACCATTGTTCGGTTCACCTAGATAGATGCCTCCTCCGCCTTTAGATTCTCTGCCCGAGGTCGGGTCTTTATTTCCAGTGAATCCCGTCACTATCCTCGGGCCGGGCCTTTGATCTAGAGACGTGGACTCCCACCCTCTATGCTCCCAACGCAAAAGAGTGCGGCGCTGGACTAGCTAGATTTGATGGCCGAGCGCGAGCGCGGCTGCGGGCTGTAATGCACTCACTCTGTGTGTGAGGATTCAGGGAGAATAAACGTTTCGTGGGACTCCCGCAAACTAGACATTTCTATGAATATAACATATAAACAAATACATTTTTATTCATCTGTTGCAGAAAAGCAACAAGAACAACTAAAACAAAATACAAATGATTTAAAGGCCAGAGTTTCGTTTTATAACATGTTTGCAACATGGAGCGATGTAGCCATCATAGATATGTGTTGATTTCTTGAACGCAACAGCCTTAAGATACGACTCCCCTCACTGCTCAAAAAGGACGTTTTGTTCAGAGCTGAATTCTGTATGCTGGCAAATCCTCTAATTATAACAAACAAAGTGTATATATTATGAAAGATTCATTCAGTCAGCTTCATTGATAATAACAGAGATGTGTGAGATCGCGATGAACTGATGTCAGCTTTAGGGATTATTATGGGAGCACGGATTCAGACATGCCAAACCATGCACGCAGTCGCTGCTTGCTTTTATGTTATAACAGTGGTTTGTGTGTTAATGCTTTAATAAATAATTTATCAGGAGCATTTATGCTGATGTGTATGATGGCGACACGTAGGCTTACTTGGAGGTGCAGAACAGAGGAGGAGGAGAAAGTAACATGGAAAGTAGTTGAGAACATCAGTTATAACGACCCACATATTAAAATGGTCGGGTTTAAATCGGGCTCGGGCTCATAATTATAGTTAATGTGTCGGGCCGGGCTCGGACACAACGGGCTCGGGCTTGATTTTTTTTGGGCCCGATCTAGCTCTAATTGAGCACGGACACTCCGATGTTTGGGTAAGTTGATGACACACACAACTGGATGTTAGCTGGCTGAGCAATTTCAGCATCACTGAAGATTAAACATTAAAAATAGCACTCATATTCATGAATGAATATTATTAGCTTGCTAATCGCTAGTAAAGCTAATTATTAATTAGCCATCATGCTAGGTTGCATGAGTGCTATCTTTTAATGTTGTTTAATCTTCAGTGATGCTTGCTCAGCCAGCTACCCATCGAGTTGTGTGTGTCATCAACTTACCCAAACATTGGAGTGTCCGTGCTCAACAACTAGGCAGATGCGGCATCTATCTGTGAACCGCGAAGGGACGCGAACAATGGTGTAATGATTCATTCAGTTCGACTCCCAAGACAAGACGATGCTCAAAAGGAAAAAAAGATCGTGGCCCCGCCCATGACACAATTTTCACAGTGAAAGCAAAATCCTAACACGAGAGCAAAAAATTGCATCGAGAGCAAAGAAAAGCGGTTTAAGAGAAACACTTTTTTTTAGAGAAAATGTTTTCACACTGATAGCAAAAAATATATATTTAAGATTTTTTTTCAAAGTATTTTGAGAGAGATTTTTTTTTCTCAGAAATAATTTTTTTTTATGTTCTATGAGAAAATACTTTCTCTCAAAACTTTTTTTAGTCTCAAATATTATTTTTTTGTTATTGATATGAAATCTTTTTCTCTCAAATATTCTTTTTTCTCTCATGAAATGCTTTTTTGCTATCAGTGTGATAACTTTTTCTCTCAAACTTTTTTTTCTCTCTCAGATCATTTATTTTCTCGCATGTAATAAAGACACAATAATATCTCCATATGAATCAGGAGAGTCTCAAGAGAAGCCAGGTTATCTTGGTGTATTGCTAAATGTACCAGAATTTTTACATCAACAGAACAGTGTTAATTGTGTATATGTATATTACGATGTTATGATGAACTATGCCTTTCTCCACTGACGTTCTAAATAGAGATGCACCGATTGATCGGCTGGTGATCGGAATCGGCCGATTCTCACGTGATCGGCCATGACCGGCAACCGGCCGGTCAGTCTGACATAATCCGATTTTATGCCGGTCAAATGCACTCAGACGCCGCATGATTAACATCGCGCAACATCAGCATCACACGTGCACACGGAACGCACATACGAGGAAACCTCGTGAATTACGGCCGTTTCACACAGCGTGAGCAGCGGTTTTTTTTTTCTTCGGCGTGCCTGTTAATCAATGAGCGCATTCACACCGGGAGCGGGAGCAGCGCGTGAGCGTCGAGCTGGAGAGTCGCGTGAGCAGAAGAGAAGCGCGGGTTTCGGCGCTGAGTCTATTCTGCTCGCGCTCAAAGTGAAAGCACACTTTTGATGGACAAAATAAATATGATTTCACCCAAAAAGTGTTTGGTGTGTTTTAACAAGAACTGAAGTAGGCTTAGGCTATGTCAGAAAAGAAAATTAAGACTCAAAAATATTTATAGAAAATGTACCTATTATTAAAAATTTATTATTTCCCAATCGTTTTCCTGCAGTTGCTCCACTTCTCCTGTTTAGCCTGGTCATGTGTCAAATGAGAAAAGAACTGTTTAAGAAATATAACTTGCCATTGATGTACAAGTGATTGCAATAGGCCTGTGTGTGTGTGTGTGTGTGTGTGTGTGTGTGTGTGTGTGTGTGTGTGTGTGTGTGTGTGTGTGTGTGTGTGTGTGTGTGTGTGTGTGTGTGTGTGTGTGTGTGTGTGTTGAGAAATATCTTTATACTGCAAGGGTATATTTATTTTATTTTTATTTGTTATTTATGTATTATTTTATTGCCATTACCTGTTTTAATACAGAAGTTTAGTTTGCTAAATATATAAAAAATTTTTAGTTTGATATTGGATGTGAAAAGAAAGAAATGGTTCTTCCATAACACTGCACTTTAGATGTGCATGAATTTCCCACACCAGGAGTAATTTATATAGGCTAGTTCTATTTTATAGCGATTATCTGTTGAAAAAATTTCTATGCAAAATGTTCTATTAAAGAGAAGGTAGAAAATAAATATTTGTGTGTGCTGTAAAGTGGCTTAAAAAAAGGAAATCGGAATCGGCTAAAATCGGTATCGGCAGGTCAAACTCAAGAAAAATCGGAAATCGGAATCGGCCTAGAAAATTGTAATCGGTGCATCTCTAGTTCTAAATTGTTCAAGCATTTCTAAGGATACTGATTGTTAGAAGGCCACTGTCAGACTCTGAGGTGGCGAACGGGTTTGTTTGTGTAACATTAGCAAAACATTATTAGCTGTTTGAACATAGTCAAGCAAAAGGCTAATAATATTAATAAACGTTATGTGTCCGACGATACATAAAACGTATTACCATTCTGATACATCGACTTGTAGATGAGTCGGTATAATTCACTCTTCCACTTCAAACGACATCCAGCGATCTGAGCCGGTGTGAGTGAGTGGAGGCGGGGCTAATTTGCATATTCATGATTCCACATATACTAAATGAAGAAAAGTTGTAGAGTTACATTCAAGCTATTTTAAGGCATGAATAAAAAAAATTCACAGGAAACAAACGTTTACATATGTAATTTTGGTTATCAAAGAGGAGTTTTAAGGGTTCAATCATTGTCTACAGGAGGACTTTAAATCCCGTCTGTCTAGTGCGCTTCACATAATGTTTACTCATTAGGTCAGTAGGGGGAGAGCAATCTTTAAGTATAATGATCACAATAATGATAGTTATTATTGAGACTAATCTCATTCAGTAATTATTGAATACCTAATAAAGAAGCATCTCAGTCCTAAATTTGTTTTTACTTACTGATTAGTTAAGCTTGTTTCCATATTAGTTTATAGTAGTATCTGAAGTGTTAATTTAGTACTTCTCATTTGTCCTGCATAGTTTCCTATTAATGATAGACCATTATTCTAAAGTGTTACCAACTTCATACATGAATCAAGCATTTTTACTCACCGTTGATGATCAGCTGTACAGTCTGAATGTCAGATGAGTGTGTGATGATGCAGATGTATTGTCCTGCATCAGTGTGAGTGAGATTGTTGAGTTTGATGGAGAAGTTTCCTCTCTTATACTCATCAGGCAAACTTTCGGCTCTGTTCTTGTAACGAGGGTCCTGGAACTGTAGTGAATCTTCACCCTTGACTATATCACACACATTCTCGCTGCCATTGTGTCTCCAATGCACATTAATCACTTGAGGTTTAAGATCATGTTCAGTGGAAGAACACGGCAGGAGAACAGAACCGCCAATAACAGCCTCTACTGTTTCCTGTAGAGACACTGAAACAACAGAAACTTTCAAACTTACAGTCTGTGTGAATTTATCTTTCTGATGTGTCGTTCTGATGCTCACCTTTGTTTATCAGCACCGCAAACACACAGATGAAACAGCAACTGCAGAAACAGAAAAAACAAGTTCCTTTAACTTCTTTAATCTCAACCATTACAGCATGATATTAGCAACAGGCTTGTTTGAGATGAGCAAGTTCTGCACAGACCCAATCACTGGTTATCACAGTGAGGTACATGCCGAAATGCTGTCCGACGTGCTGTTATGTCATGCTAACATGACTGTGCTAAAACACTAACAGCCAGTCAGGCGGACGGGCAAAATAAACTTGTTTTTTGGGGCGAGGGAGGGAGGGAGGGAGACCCTGTCAGTTTACATGGGTTCAACCAATAACAAAACCTAACAATCCTCCTCCATCTATTTGCGATGGTCAAAATCAAGTTCTGCCCTACTTTTTTTTCTTGTTCTAGAAGCTATTTAACTCGGGTATGGTAGGCTATGTCACAATAACAGGGTTTCTACAGGTATCTTCAAATGAAATTTAATGCCTTTTTAATGCCATTTTAAAATGTTTTAATGCCATATACGACCCATGACTAACCACATATATATATATATATATATATATATATATATATATATTCCCTTTTTTTCTGGAAAACATAGGTGTAATTTGCGGGTGGGACAAGTACATTTATGTTTCACTTGTCCGGGTAAAGATTTATAATTTTATCTAGGGCTGCACGATTTGGGGAAAATGTCATTTTGCGATTATTGAGGTCAATATTGCGGTTGTGATTTGCGATTGCGATATAATAAACAAATGGTTTCATGAGTCAACTTGTTTGGTTCAAAACCAAATGCACACACAGATTAGTGATAATTCTGAAATTAGCAATAACAACTAAATGATTGATAACACCTATAATGATCAATAAGCCATTGATGTATGGGTAAATATTAACTGTCTAACAGGTAGGACATATACAGAAATTGAATAAAGTTATCAAACAGTCTGCACTGCATAAATGATAAATTATACATAGACTACTCCTTATTAAAGCTACACAAGTTCTTTAGTCAAGAGCAGTGAGTAATTTTCTCTGTTCCCTTTGTTGTTTGATTAACTTTACTGACAGAACACTTTATTGGTAGCTGGCCCTTTAAGAGCAGCCGCTGTGGACGACAGAGACGCACACGCGCCTCATTCTCTCACGAGTCACAACTCTTTATGTCCATCATAAGACTGCTCTTATGTTATGAAGATAATCGACAAATGACATTTTGGCATAATGTTGTTGATGTTCGTTCAAGCGCAAAAGAGAACTGTATTCTGGCGCGCGGTCTGTGCATGCACATTATACTGGCGCACGTCTTTCTGTGAGTCACATTCAGGACATTCACATGCATGCAGCGCGAAAAATGTGTTCGTTTCAAATTGGTAAAATTAAATCTGTAAAATAGACGTAACGAGTGGCACATAATGTGAAGTAACATGGCATTTTTTTTGTTAGAAATTTAACTTGTCCGGTCGGAAAACTAATTTTCTGTTCTACTTGTCCTACAAAAAATCCACTTGTCCCGGACAAGCGGACAAGCCTTAATGTCGAGCCCTGTAAACATGTCAGTGCTTGATATACAACCACTAATAAACAATCGGTTTTGATGAGGGGGAAAATATATACTTCTTACTGCGGATTAGAACCCAAAACTTCTGACATGCTTGGCAAAAGTACTGGACCATTTAAGTGCATGCGTGTAACAGTCGGGTCTATTCTCGCTACTAGCAACATATATTAGATCTCATTAAACGACAAATTAAACACAATGTAGCCTACTATTTACAAGGTTCAGACCTGTCCACCGCTGTACAACAGACCCGCGTCACCTCCGCATCACGGCACTTTTGCTCCGGCCAGAACCAAACTGGTTCCGCGTATTTATCACACGAACGTACATATTTTGCGACAGCATATACAAATTATTAATTATGAAGGCTATATTCAAATACATTTATATACAATTTTCTTCAAAACTATAAAAAAAATTAATGCCTGTAAGAATCAAATTTAATGCTTTTTAATGCCTTTTAAGGCCTTAATTTTCGCAAAATCCATTTAATGACTTTTAATGCTTTTTAATGCCCCGCGGAAACCCTGAATAAGGAAGGAAAGTCTATCGCAACTTCTGTTTCATCCTAAACGAAAATGTCCCAAATTCGAGGGAACACGTCATTTAAAATAATTTTAGATTAAAATTACTATGGAGAACATTCATATTGTAAAAACTTAAAACAGACTGCTATTACTTTGTTTTACTAAAAGTAACAAGACAAATCTAAGCAGACGCAATGAGATAAAAGTCATGTCGTTCATTCTAATCAGAGTTTTTGTACTCTCTAACTGAGATTCAGGTTATAGTTGGCATGATACGAAAGTTGCGTTAGTCTTTTCTTCCCTATTGTTATGCATAGAGTGAAAATAGTAGGCCGGAACTTAATTTTATTTGGCTTTGGTGGTCCCACCATCACTTCATTAAACACGTCATCAGAGAAGAGAAGAGATGTCGATGCAAGAGAGGGGGAAGTTTTTTTGATTAAAGATTACGAGACACATGAATAAAAAAGTATTAATAATGACGTGCACATACACACACACACACACACACATATATATATATATATACATACATACACAAAGACTATTCCATAAAAAATAAGAATTGTCCATTTTGATTTTATCAGTGGTGGTAAGTAACGAAGTAAAAATACTTCGTTACTTTACTTAAGTATTATTTTCGGGGATCTGTACTTTACTTGAGTATGTTTTATTTGCATCTACTTTTACTCTTACTCCACTACAATATTAAAGACAAAGTTTACTTTTTACTCCGCTACATTTCCACATGCCTGCTCCAAGTATTTATATTTTATATTTTTAAATACTCCAAGCATTAATATTTTTTATTGGATGCATCTTCATCTTGTAAATGTTATTTAGCAGTAAATATTCTTAAATGAGCATCTTCTTTACCCTTATTACCATACTGGTGAAAACTTTAATGTAGCCTACTGTAAGATTAAGCATTATTAAATGACTTTCAAATAAAGCTACACACATGTATCGATTCGGGACACAAAAGATCGAAATTTAAAAATGCTAACTGCTAATGACTGCGGCAGAATAATTAGCAGCTAGTTAGCCTATAGACATTTTCCTGCAGATAAACCCGTTAATCATTAAACAATCAATCCATGTTTAATGTAATAATGACGTACAAAGTTTTTTCCAGTTGATTCTATCTTAAATAAAGCAAAGGAGGAACAAAACAAACCAGGCCAAATGTAAATACGAGCGCATATACATTTACACACGAATTGCGGCATTTTCCGGGACACGATGCATTTAGTAGAATTTCATTAAAAATCGCAACCATACCCGCTGACCATAGTGCCCCAATATAATTCATATAAATATGAATATTTCTGAAATTCTTCTTTTTTCGAAACCAGATCCGGGAAATCGAAAACCCCGAAAACCCCCTAACGCGTGATTTTTTTTCCCAAACCACTTCAGCGGAAATCCAGCGGAAATCCCGCCCTACAGCCAATTTCATTGGTTTAGGTTACAGTGACGGGTAGGTTTAGGGATCAGGGTTGGGTGTAGGCAATCTGTACAGTGATTGACATGACCAATGAAAACGTTAGAATCAGTTGCAGGGCGGGATTTCCGCTGAAGTTGTTTGGGAAAAAAAATCACGCCCCCGGGCCCTAACGATCTCTTCTTCATTGGCCTACGAATGTCGTCAAACTAAAATAAATACTGACGCCTGCTGCGCTGGAGTAGCTAGTGCTGGAGTGTTGCGAAGATGTAAAATTTAAAACAAAGAAAGAAACATATATTTTTTTGTCTGTGAAGAAGGCTAACTTTGCGTCCTTTTTTTTTTGTAACAATGGCGAGAAAAATAGAAAGAAGGGCTGTTGTATTTTTGAGTGCTATGTTGAATACAAAAATGTAGGCTAATTTAAAACCGGACACACAAATTGCATGTGCACAAAATAAAATAATGATTTCTTTTAGATTTGTGTTTATTAAGTAAAAATATCAATGTAAATTAGAAATAGGCTAATGTTTCTTCCGCACTTTCGAAAGCGATGTCTCTGGATGGAACTAATACATTACTTGATTTTAAAACTGAAATGGGCATTGCAGAACACCTGTCCCAAATTGGTGATGGTCAATGTTGTTTCCCTTTTACCCCTTTAAAGTCTACCCATCTCACTCGGGTCACTACACTGTCAAAAAAAGGGTCCAGTGACGTGGCCAGTAGCACATTGCTTTCAATGAGAAAGTTTTCACTGAGGCAAAGGGCAAGAGAATTTTGTCTTTGTCATTTTTTCCATATGTTGGGGTAACTATCAGCTACACAGTTACCAAGCTTGTGAATCAGTAGCCTATATTGTGTACACGAATCCAGGCACTGATAAGGACCAAAAAAACACATTCTATATAGTTTGAATGTGTGTAGTAGCCTATGAATGTAATCCGGATGTACAACATTCGCCATGTTGTCATTATCATGTGATCTATGAGCGTTATAGTGTCACTTCACTGCGATTCACAAATCCTCTCTTGTGGCCTCATGGGACAGTAAAGACTTCCTCAGCACACTTCAAAATCTCGCAGAACCTATAGCGTGCATAATTTTTATTGAGTTGGCTTGTGCGTAAATTTTTTTTTGAGCTTTAGGAATGTGATGTTATTTCTGGAAAATAAAGCATAGTAAGCATCAGTGCTCCCTGGTTTTTGCGGTACATTGTGAGATTTTTTAGGGAGCGAACGTTCCAGTTTACTGGAAGTATTTTGCGATAGAGACAGCCCTTAAAATGACCGACTCCCTCATCAGTGCCCTGACTACTGAACTAGGGAGCTGATAAGACGCACCCTTAGTTTTGTCATGGCCACGACTATTAACTCGTGGGTACATGATATTAGGTTGTAGGCAAGAGAATGACGAGATAATTATTTCGAGGTAACAAAATCTTTATGACATGGCCACAATATAAGCTAGTCGTGGCCTTGAGATCCTGAAGGAACAACATATTTTTCTAGTGGACACAACTTCTTATAATAAGGAAATGATATCAGTTCCCCGTTGCCACAAGTTTAATGTGTTAACAAACCTGTGTAACCATATTAACCTGGGATTATCAGAAATGGATTAGCATTAAAAGCAGTTTTTTTTTTTTTTTTTTTTACTTTGAAATGCACACAAATATTTAATACACTTGACAAATGTTTTTCCTTTGCATCCTTCTTTCCTGAACCGTAATGCATGTACTGCCTCCACTATCTTTGGCAAACACAGAGCCCTGTATTTTTTTATGTGGTAAATCCATCAGCCTGTTTTGAAATCAGAAGATCAGAAATTGGCTTTTAAGTGATGATGTAAACGCTGCAGGCTCAAGAACACTGATCTGATCTAATACACACGGTGCCTTCATTAGGTACACATTGTTAGAACTGGACATTTTGCCTTCAGAACTGCCCTAATTCTTCGTAGCATATTCAACAAGGCGCTTGAAACATTCCTCAGAGATTTTGGTCCATATTGACATGATAGAATCGCACAGTTGCAGCAAATTTGTCGGCTGCACATTCATGAAATGAATCTCCCATACCAGCACATCCCAAAGCTGCTCTATTGGATTCTTGTGACTGTGGAGGCCATTTGAGTTTAGTTAACTCAAAGTCATGTTCAATAAACTAGTTTGAGATGAACTGAGCTACTGGAAGTAGCCATCAGAAGATGTCACTGTGGTCAAACAGGGATGGACATAGTCAGCAACAATACTCAGGTAGTAGTCAGGTAGTAAACTCCAAAAGATGCTCAATTGGTACTAAGTGGCCCAAAGTGTGCCAAGATTATATCCCTCACACCATTACACCAGCAGCAGCCTGAACCAATGGTACAAGGCAGGACAGATGCATGATTGCATGTGTTTTACACCAAATTCTGACCCTAAAATCTAACTGTAGGCTTTTGTTAAAATGTAAACATTGATTAGCAAATGTATACAGAGCACTCAAATATACAGTAGTAAACGGAAGTTCAAGCACACTTTTGGGCTTTTAATTAAAGTCGGTATGGAATGGAAGATATATTGTGATATATAATTGAGTGAAACTTCTCGAATGAGAATGAAAAATGAGAGAAGAAAATAGGGCGGAACTTGATTTTGACCATCAGGAATTGTTTGCATGGTTGTGGTTTGCTATTATGTGATCTCATTTGATTGACAGGTTGTCCTGCCCTCACGTCAGTAAACGCATCATCAGAGAAGAGATGTTGCTGCAAGAGGGATAGGAAGTTATTTTGGAATATAGGGTAACTTTAACCAATTTTATAAAACAAAATGTTTCCCCTGTATGTTTGTGTTTGTTGATCACCAGCACATGTTCCTCACCTCCCTCATTAAGAGCAACACAAAAGCACAGCACATTCAGTCAGCATAAGGACTCGCCTACTACCTGTATAGTTTTACCTGTGTGATCATTAATATTTTTATGCTCCATGCTCAGGGCTGGACTGGGACAAAAAATCAGCCCTGGCCCACTACATAATACCATCTCCTATTCCTTAAAACCACAAATGCCATGTAATGAATGAGTAGGGATGAGTAAGAGTTAACTGAAGAAATAACTACTAATTGTAAAATCCAATTGAACTGGCTACTCCACAGTGATGAATCCTAAAACAAGCTAAACTGCATTGGCATAGCAAGAAAGTTTTGAAAATTTGTAAGAAAATGTTGTGCTTTTTAATGTTAAATTCATCAATCTGGTGCACTTTGAGAGTTCAAAATTAAGAGCTCCAACCCATATTCAGTGAAGAAATAAAACTTTCATATTTTGTAATAATTTCTGTACTTGAAAGAGATACTGCACCGAGCTTTTATTTTGGCGGAAAGCATGGTTTATAAACGCGTCTCATTACATTTGTAGTAAAATGCGTAATCGTCAAATATGCAGATATGGAAATAATGCGTAACTGGGTAGTGGGTTCCTATATTCATAGCCTAAGTGTCCCACTACTCACTGGATATGGACTACTGGACTACTCAGTGGACTATATGAGCTCGCCATTTTGTAGTGCTGTCCAAATGTATAGTGATGTATCCCAGAATGCATTTTGAAAAGTAGTGTAGCCTACAACCGATGGTCACTAACCCAAGCCCTACATACCATCATGCATTGCGCTGATCGTAAAAATGGCAGATGGACGTCAAGGAGAGCAGCGCGACAATACGAATTTGTGACAGTAATGCCGTAATCAACGGCGCCGAGAGACGATGGAGTAGTGTCCGAAAGTGGTGTTTTCTATTATGCTGGTGAGCTCACTATATAGTGCTCTACTCCCTACCCCATACATAGGGGTTAGGGAGTAGTGGTTTGAGTGGAGATTTCGGACACAGAGATACAGAGAAGAAACGCAAGGAATGTGCAGAGAAATAGTGTGATAAAAAGAAACGAATCGGTTACCTAACGTAACCTCGGTTCTCTCTAGATGAGGGAACGAGTATTGCGTAAGCTAGCTTACGCTACGGGAAAGATTCCATCTTTCTGAGAAATTGAAGCCAAAAAATTATCCTATAATTTTGTATCCATTGTCAACGCAGTACAGCTGCAGCAGACCATGAGAAGGCTAGCTAGCCGCTCATTGGTTCGCTCACGGAGAACTGCTTAAGCCTATGAGGGAGCGCGGATGAACCCGCGACCAATGAGAGTCTGACTCGCTCTCCCTACGTCACCGCCCCCGAAGCGGGCGTGGACGAGGCTATAAATACCCCGAATAGGCTGAATAAATCTGGTTTTTTCAATTCTGAAGCGAACATCGCCCGTAGCACAAGCACGGCCAGGAACGCAATACTCGTTCCCTCATCTAGAGAGAACCGAGGTTACGTTAGGTAACCGATTCGTTCTCTTACGAGAGGTTCTCTCGTATTGCGTAAGCTAGCTTACGCTACGGGAACCCATGGTCAACGCCATGCGTGCTAAGCATCCACTATTAGTCCCGCGGGGCATCCCGGGGAACACCGAAAGTGGGAATGAATATATGTATCAGTGACAAGCGGCCAGCGGAGCGGGCCGGTGATTGTGTAGTACATAAGCACATAAAAGAGAGGGACAGAACGAACTCGGTCTGTGTGAATTAACCCCCTATAGTGCAGCTCAACCAGAAGAGCTGAAACATACTAGACTGCTAGTAGTTTAGCCTGCAAAGCGGGTACTTCCAGATTGTAAAATCTGACAAAGGTGGAGGGGGAAGCCCATCCCGCTGCCACGCAAATGTCGTGAATGGAAATCCCACTGGACCATGCCCACGATGAGGCCATGCCTCTAGTGGAATGAGCCCTGATGCCCAAAGGGCATGGCAGGTCTTTCGATGCGTATGCTGCTGCAATGGCATCAACAATCCATCTGGATAGGGACTGTTTCGAGGCGGCCAACCCCCTGGTGCGCCCGCCGAACGAAACAAAAAGCTGCTCGGATCGTCTGACCGGAGCTGTGCGAGTGACATATAATCTCAGAGCCCTGACCGGGCATAGGAGATTAGAATCCGATTCGCTATAGGAAGCAGGCAGCGCCGATAGGGATATAACTTGTGCCCTGAACGGGGTGCCAATCGCCTTGGGAACATAGCCATGCCTAGGTTTGAGAACGACTAATGAGTCATTAGGTCCAAACTCAAGACAGGACGCGCTGTAGGTCTCCCACCCGTTTTACTGACGCGAGCGCGAGTAGAAAAACGGTCTTTAGCGACAGGTACTTTAGGTCCACGGTGTTTAACGGTTCGAATGGGGGAGCTTTCATAGCATCAAGAACTATGGAAAGGTCCCAAATCGGCACCGAAGGGGGGCGCGGGGGATTTATCCTTCTAGCTCCCCTGAGGAAGCGGACTACCAGCCCGTTGTGCCCAGTGACTGGCCGCGTCGGGGTTCAGCAAACGCCGCGACGGCTGCCACATATACCTTGAGAGTGGACGGGGATCTGCCCTTGTCCAGCATCTCTTGGAGAAAATTTAGTAAGGAGGGAACCTCGCATAACCGCGGGTCCAGACCCCTATCTGTGCACCACTTCGAGAACACAGACCATTTTGACGCATAGAGCCTTCTGGTAGAAGCCGCTCTAGCCTGTATGATCGTGTTAATCACTCCCTCTGGCAAAGCAACGGGTAGTTGTTGATCACCCACGCGTGAAGCGCCCAGCGCTCTGGGTGGGGATGCCAGATCGAGCCGCGAGCTTGAGAGAGGAGATCTGCTCTGACTGGAATGGGCCACGGCGCTGTCTGAGACAGCTGCGTGAGCTCCGGAAACCAAGTCTGACCCTCCCAGCGCGGGGCTATGAGGAGCACCGAGTGCTGCGCTTCTCTGATTCTCTGAAGCACCTGTGGTAACAGAGAGACCGGAGGGAAGGCATAAAGCGGGCGGCTGGGCCAGGTTTGGGCTAGCGCGTCCTCGCTCCTTGAGAAAAATATTGGGCAGTGGGTGTTCTCCGCCGAGGCAAAGAGGTCCACCTCTGCTCTGCCGAATAGACGCCACAGTTTCTGGACTGTAAGAGGATGCAGGGACCATTCCCCGGGGGGAATGGGGTTCCTGGACAGGCTGTCTGGACCGTCGTTCAGCTGTCCCGGCACGTGCGTCGCTCTGAGCGAGAGCAGGTGACACTGAGACCAAACTAGAATGCGCTCTGTCAGCCGGAAAAGATTCCTGGATCTGACTCCGCCCTGACGGTTTAGATAGGAGACCACGGACATATGTGATGCGATCTGGGAAAAACCCACCACATGGTGAAATTTGACATATTACAGGTTTTGCGATCATATTAAAGCTTGGTTCAAGCCCTTTCCAAATCTGTTTTTATTTCTTTTATAGTTTGTCTGTAACAAAAGTTATGGTTATCTGAAGTCGGCTGATCGATGTGATTTTCAGAAATGGAATTTTGAGAAAAACAGGTTTAAATAACTGTCACGTCCTGCTAGCGGGACGACGGGCGCTCTTTTTTTATTGCCTTTTATTCATATCACATATTTTAGTAATAATCATAGATTAGGTATCATTCAAAAGCTTACAAACTCAAATTTCATCCTGTAAATACCGTTTTGAAATTGGGCGATTGAGAGGCGAGCAAGGTCTTTTAAACGAGCAGCTTCAGACTCTGTTGTTCTCTTGTGCTCCGCATCACATAATGCTGGATAAAAATAAATAAATAAAAACTTGCGTGCCGTTGTAGTTTACACAGGACTGGCGGGACCTTTATTCTGTTATGTGGTTTATTTTGATAGGAGAAACTGTCTTTGTAGTGTTAAGAGAAGGAGAACTAAATAGCCGTTGTTGTTGTTTTTTTGCACCTCCGCTCCGCGCGTGTTCTTAAAGAGAAAGACACGTCTTTTCAGCTTGCCACTATAAATCGCTATTTTTCTGCACTAATCTAGTGAATTTTCACTAGATATACTCAGAGATGATAAACAAGATGTTATAGAATAATGGCCCTGAATGCGCGGGAGAAACCGCCTGAGCGCGTTCTCGACCGCCAACATCTCCAGACAGTTTATGTGTAGGAGGCTCTCTTGAGCTGACCAAGGGCCGAAGGCCGGTGAGCCCTCGCAGACCGCCCCCCACCCCGTGTTGGAGGCGTCTGTCGAGATGACTCTTCGGCATGAAACAGTCCCCATGGAGACGCTGCGCTGAAACCATTCTGCCACTAACCATGGCTGCAGAGCTGTAATACAGGTCTGCGTTACCCTTATCAGCTGGTGGCCCGAGGTCCACGCTCGGTGAGACACACGGCTCTTCAACCAGAGCTGAAGCGGGCGCATGCGCAGTAACCCCAGCTGGAGCACCGCAGAGGCTGAGGCCATACAACCCAACGCTCTCTGAAAAGTTTTCAAAGGCGTGAGTCTGTTCATCTGAACAGATGCGGCGAGGCGCTGCACACGGTGCGCGCGCTGCGTCGATAGACGCGCCGTCATCGTGACCGAGTCCAGCTCTATACCCAAGAAGGAGATAGTCTGACTGGGTTGTAGTACGCTCTTTGTCCAGTTGACAGAGAGGCCCAAAGCTTTCAGATGGTCGAGGAGAACTGTACGATGAGACAGTAATTCCTCCTGAGACTGTGCCAGAATCAGCCAATCGTCCAAGTAGTTCAGAATTCGCAGCCCCTGACTCCGCAGGGGGGCGAGCGCCGTATCCATGCACTTCGTGAACGTACGGGGTGCCAAGGATAGGCCGAACGGGAGGACGGTGTATTGATAAACCTGGCCTTCGAAGGCGAAACGTAAGAATGGCCTGTGAAGGGGATTTATCTGGATCTGGAAGTATGCATCCTTCAGATCTAGTGATATGAGCCAGTCCCCCTGGCGCACATGCGCGAGGAGTTTTCTGATAGTGAGCATTTTGAACGGTCTCTTTATGAGAGCTTTGTTCAAAAATCTGAGGTCTAATATTGGTCTGAGACCGCCGTCTTTCTTGGGAACAAGAAAATAACGGCCGTAGAACCCCGACTCGCTCATAGCCAGAGGCACCCTCTCTATAGCCTTCTTGCACAACAGACTTGCTATCTCTGAACGGAGCAGTGACACTGCTTCTGGGTTCACCGTAGTTTCTAGCCGCGCTCGGAAGCGAGGGGGGTGGCGACGAAACTGTAAGCGATAGCCTAGCTTTATTGTGTTTAACACCCACTGGGAGATTCCCGGAATAGCTTTCCACGCCTTGAAGCGTGACGCTAGGGGGTGAATGGCTACATGGTCCCCATTGTCGCACTTCGCGGGCTGCGTGAGCGCGCTGATAGTGCTTATAACAGCGGGACTTACACTTGGAGAGGAGCTTAAGGGCCCTGTAACAGAGTGAGCAGAGGTGGGACGCGCACACGGGCTCGTGGGCGCGCTTATGTACTCTGGGACTCGAGCGGGCTTGGCCCGTTTTATGAGAGTGGACTCTGTGTGAGACAGGGGAACTGGAGTGCTTTTGTGTATGAGTGAACACAGTGTTGCGGGCACATTTCGTACACAAGAGGCTTTTATGCTCTTTTTGAGATTTCTCTGGGTCGCCGTGAAAACGGCGTTTGTGCTCATGCAAGCGGGAAGGGAGACCGGCTTGGATATGGCAGAAAACACTGCTGTAGTAACCGCCTGGGCGGGGACTAACAGAGGGCAGATCTTTGACGGCGGTCAGGCCGCAGCGGGAGAGCGCCGTCTTTTTCTTCTCAGCTGTGCTAGGCAGACTTTGGTTGCTCAGGTTTCAGCGTGATTCTAGGCCGAGGCCCCGAGGAGGCGGCGGCCTGTGGCGGCTGTCGGAGCGGGAACGCGGGCGGCCGCCCTGGCGTCGTTGAGCAGTCTGGTTGTGCTGAGCTGTGCGCTGGGGTGGGGCTCGTGCAGGAGGCCGATCACGTGGGCGGCCTGCAGAGGAGCTAGCGTGACGAGGCAGGAAGAGGTCCATGGCCTGCGAGGCTTTCTGTACTTCGGAGAAGCGGTCGACGATACCCGTGACAGCGGATCCGAAGAGGCCGGCTGGAGAGAGCGGGGCGTTGAGAAAGGCGGCGCGCTCGGAATCTCCCATGTCGGCGAGAGTGAGCCATAGGTGTCTCTCAGACACGCAGATGGCGGCCATGCATTTCCCCAAGGCTAGAGCAGCAGACTTTGTAGCGCGAAGGGCAAGGTCCGTGGCGCTTCTCAAATCCGCGACTGACGGGGGGTTCTTACCGCCCTCATCCCACTCACGCAGCAAATCGCCCTGCAGGATTTGCAGCACAGACATCGAGTGAAGCGCAGACGCCGCCTGGCCGGCGGCTGAGTATGCGCGGCCGTGGAAACTTGAAGTCGCTCTGCAGGCTTTCGAGGGAAGCACAGGTGATGAGCGCCATCTAGCAGAGGGCGGGCATAAGTGTGCGGCGACCAAGTGTTCAACCGGCGGGATGGTGAGGTAGCCCTTCTCTGCGGCTCCGTCCACAACGCGGAGCGGGGTGGAAGAATCAGAGCTAGACCTGGCAGAGAGCGGGGCATTCCAAGACTTTGAGAGCTCAGCGTGCAGCTCGGGCAGGAAGGGCGCAGCCCGTTTGGCAGCGGGAGTCGAGCGCTGGCGGAAATAGCTGCCGTCCATGCGGTTGATGGTCTGCTCGGGGGGAGGGGACCACTCGAGACCGAGGCGCTCGACGGCCTGCGTGAGGAGGCGCATTAGTTCCTCTTCAATGCCCGCGCGAGTCCTGGAGGATTCGCGGTTCGACGAGACCTGAGAACCGGACCAATCCTCACTGTCGGAAGCGAGAAGCGAACATGAGTCCTTGATGTCCGCGGCGTCATCGGAGGCAACAGAGCGGCCACTCGGCGGCAACTGTTCGTCCGGAAGCGGCGGAGAAGGAGAGCGGGAGGCTACAGGCTCCGGCGGGATGAACGCTTCTTGCTGGGGCTCCGGCGGCCTCTGAGCGCGGCGTTTCTTCTTCCGCGGCGCAGACAGAGGTGGCTTGGGAGCGCTTTTAGCAGCCAACAGTCGAGCCCGCAGGGTCAACATAGGCATAGAATCACAGAAGTCGCAGCCGCCGTCGGCGAGGGCGACTTCAGCGTGCTCCGGTCCGAGGCAAACGGCGCAGATGACATGGCGGTCTCCAGCCTCGAGAGGAGCGCGGCAGGAGCCGCAGGAATTTCGAGACATCTTTAAAAAGACGCTCGCTCTTTTAGATACAATAGGATTTTTATAAAAGCTCTGAGTAAAAGGATACACTCCGTCGGATGGCGCTAGCTCACAGGACGGCTGAAGGTGGCGAAGACGGCCGGCTTCCTCAGTCTCCCAAACGCTCGCTAGAAAGTGCCTTTTCAAACGACGGCGGCTTCTCTCTCAGGATCAGCAGATGCAGGTGCGTCGCTGAAGGATGAAAAAATCAGATTTATTCAGCCTATTCGGGGTATTTATAGCCTCGTCCACGCCCGCTTCGGGGGCGGTGACGTAGGGAGAGCGAGTCAGACTCTCATTGGTCGCGGGTTCATCCGCGCTCCCGCATAGGCTTAAGCAGTTCTCCGTGAGCGAACCAATGAGCGGCTAGCTAGCCTTCTCATGGTCTGCTGCAGCTGTACTGCGTTGACAATGGATACAAAATTATAGGATAATTTTTTGGCTTCAATTTCTCAGAAAGATGGAATCTTTCCCGTAGCGTAAGCTAGCTTACGCAATACGAGAGAACCTCTCGTAAGAGAACAGGCCCTTCAAGTGGCTGATGAGGATAGTGAGGGGGATAAGGAGAGAAATTAGTGAGTGTAGAGAACTGCGGTAAGCAGAACTAGGCTACTTTCAGAACACTTAGGCTATGAGTGTAGGAACCCACTACCGAGTTACGCATTATTTCCATATCTGCATATTTGACGATTACGCATTTTACTACACATGTAATGAGACGCGTTTCTGTCTGACATAGCCTACACTGACACTGCACGCTCGCTCAGAGCCCAGAGGGGAGGCGTTTAAAGATGTGATTGGACCAGCCCAGTGTCAATCAAGAAAAGAACCAATGGGTCGCTGATCTACGTGTTTCATGGGCCGGTCTGTCAGACAAAAAAAAAAAAAAAAAAACTAAAACTGAAACTGAAACTAAAAAGACTACCTAGAGTTAGCATCACTTTTCTTTAAGTACCATTTCAACAATTGTGTTTAACGCTACACTGCAGGCTATCAATGTGAATCAGCATTATTGAGTTGTATGTAAATTACACTGATAGTGAGTTTTAGAGAGCGATTTAAATAATAGTTAGCCTAATTAACTAATTTTAAAGGGATAGTTCACCCAAAAATGAAAATTACCCCATGATACTCACCCTCAAGCCATCCTAGATGTACGACATTCTTCTTTCAGACAAATATACAAGCACATAACCCCTAGTGAATGCAGCTGTATGGATCTGTTGCCTTTGTCACAGTGCAATAATGTTGTTCTTTTTCTTTACCTTTTGTTGCAGAATCAGCAGAAAGTGTGGAGACATCATTGCTTTCGCTCTGGGTTTGCATTGTGTTACAATACTTTGATCATATTTCTCACTAGAAAAAGAATTAAAGCTGCCTTATTCCCTTCTTTCATGACTGAAGGAAACACATTACATAAACACAACACAAGTTTGACTTTTCACTTTCTCTAACTTTTCTGGCATTTTTTTTTTATTTTTTTTATATTTATCTGAATTATCAAAGTTTGACAAGTTTTGTACTGTCATATTCTTGCAATTTTCACTGCATTATACTTATAAGAGAATGTAATGTATAATAAGATCTGGACACTCTAAGATAGGAACATTGTTTGCTAAAGGACAAATTAATCTTTTCCATAAGTGTTCTTTCATCATGTTGTGTTTACTGTTGGTAAATCTATTTTGAGATCTTTATGGATTATTTGATCTTTCTTAAGATTAAAACTGCACTTCATATTTTCCTTGTGTGTTTGTGGACTTTTATGTTATTTCCTGCCATGTGTTTTGCTTTGATTTTCTCATGAAACATCTGGGGAACTAATCAACATGAAGAACTACAAAGAATTACATTTACAAAAATGTAATTCTTTCATTCCTAATTACTAATCAGTCAAATTACTATTTTGTGTGTTTATACAGTGTGCACAAGACATCATATCTGTAATAATGAAATCGATTAGAGTGGGATCTAGTTATAATAATATGTCTGACTCAATGAAGTCTCAAACTACTAATCTCATCTACAGAATACTACAGAATAATCATCTACAGCTCTGATATGAAATGTAGATCTAGATAGTACGAAGTAAAGAAACGTTACAATGTACGGCTACGGCAATGCTGCTGTCTCCATCTGAGGTTAAGAACACTGTGAGAATTGAGATACATAAACATATAAAGGTATTGACACCCTTGGTTCAGTTAAACATCCACTCTAGACAAAGGTGAGAGACAAACCAGTGGAACATATTTCTGGTTTTGGTTTAGAACCTCAGCTGAGTTTTTCCACTGCAGCCGGTGGCCCTTTTTTTTTTTTTTTTACAATGACATATAATTAACAAATATATCAAATATATTTCTATATCACATATACATGTCAAATAAAATAATATTATATATCAGATTCTTACATTTTTTATATTTTTTAATTCATGAGAATATTTTTAGATTACAAAAAATAATTCCTCTAAGTAAGAAAATATTATACATATTAGTTAAGAATAACAATAACTGGGCATTAGCCTTAGTAATCTACTAGTAGTTAACTATGCCGAGAAACCCAGGACAGAAAAGGTTTGTAATTTTACTTTGTCAAGCTCAAGTGGAAATGCATCTTGCCAAAAAACACACAAAGACTGAAATTACAATAACTACACTTCAATATGTATTGATAACTAAAGGTCATGTTTAATTAACCTTTTTCCAAACCAATAAATGGTCAAAGGTTTTTTTTTTTTTTTGTCAAAAAGGCATGTAATATATTTCTAAATAATTTTTATTTTAGTAAAAAGTGATTTATTTTAGACACTTTAGCGCTTTGGAGGAACTACAAACATGAGTAATTAGCATCAGTCTCCAGTGTCTGATATTACAACGTAAAATAATTTATTCTTGGCATTAAGTATATTAAGCACATGATAATTTAAGAACATGTTATATAATCAAAGATGCTGTTGCTTGCTGGATATCATCCACGTCAGTGAACTGAAAGAGCAACAAAGAAAACAATATTAACTTTCAGTTTTTTATTAATATTAACAATAATCCAAACAAAAGGCTCTATGATTTCTTCGAATAACAGCTCAGTAAGAATTCTTAACAATTATCAAAACTAACAGTAATGAATTTTACTAATACTATTAATTATGGTTTCACATATTTGACCTTATTGTGATAGTCGGTTTGGGTCATGAGGCTGATATATAACTCGTGTCTGAAGTAGATCAGGATCATATTTTTCCAACCGTTCTGTTTTTCCAACAGCAAAAACTAAAAACGAGACAAGGAATTCAGATGTAATATTTACTCAAGGGTAGATTATTCTGTCTTAAAAGGTAAAGATATGAAGACACCTAAAAACCAAAATAGTAAAACAAATTTTTTTTTTTAAATACCGATGTAATGAAAAACTTCACATGCCTCAGAAGAGCGTCATATTGATATTTTAAGACTATATCTCATTTGCTAATTAAGATTTTAATTAAAGAATAACTCACCGATCAGCACAATGAGCAGAAGCCCAATTATCAGTCCAGATATGATAATAATAATCTGCCATTGTGTCTGATTATGATTAATAAACTCCACCGCTGTCTGATTCTGACACTCAGTTAGTTGAGTTGATTTTGTAAAGAAAGTGTCCACAGTTACAGCAATAACTGATTGACTTTAATATTTATATCATTTTCATCTCTGTGTGTGCAAAATGATGTTGTTCGTGAGTGTGTAAAAAATCCTGAAGTAGTACATAACAAAATGTAATTATTCACACTAATCATCAATATGTCTTGATGACTGTAAAAGTAAATAAACTCACCGATGAAGTGCAGTCTGGTGCTGTTGCTGAGTTTTGGAGGTGTGTGTGTGTTCATACAGTAATAAACTCCTAATTCATCAGCTGTCACATTATTAATAACCAGACGATGTTTAAATTGCAGTGAATATTTCTTTCTGAATGTTTTATTTGAGTAAAAAGGTGCTGTTGATATTGAGAATGACCATAGAATCACTGTTGGAGGATCTGGTGTTTTCAGTAAAATCCAATAAACCTCATTTTCATCAAGATCACAGTTTATGGTCACATTTGATCCCAAATCAGTGAGTTGATCTGATACTGCAGCTCGACAACAGATTAATACATCTATAAGACAAAAATAAATAAATTAACATGCATTATAATTCAGTATTACCCAATTAAAACCACTGTAAAATATATAACAATTTATGACTTATGATAAAACAATTTAGTTTTAGTTTGTAAAGTGCATGTAAATATATTGCTATGTAAAACTCACAGAGCTGAAGCTGAATGATCTTCATGTTGTCGAGATTAAAACACTTCAGAATGATTCTGCTTCTCTCCACACAACATTAAGATGAATCTACTGCAGCTCTGAAGAAAAGACATGAAGACAAAAAGCTTTCACATCAAGCAGAGGAAGTCAAAAACTCTGACCACAACATCTAATGCCCTTATTGCCATCACCACTTTATTAAAGGGGGGGGGGGGGGGGGGGTGGGGGAACTGAAACACTCAGTTTCAGTCAATCTCATGTTAATCTTGAGTACCTATAGAGTAATATTGCATCCATCATTTCTCCAAAAAGTCTTTAGTTTTATTATATTTATAAAAGAAAGATAGGCTATACCGAGTCTTTCCAGAAAAAGCAGAGCGGGTGGAGGCGTGCCGTGTGGGCGGAGCTAAATAACCACGAGCGCGCGAAGCTTTTACGTTGAGAGCGTCTGGAAGCTGTGACACCCTGTTTTTAGAACACCATGTCATGCACCAAGACATGATTTGGTTTTACAATAAACAAACAGACACCTACAGTAGCCACCTAAACAAATGTATTTAATCAAACACACACCATACATCGCATGTTCCATAGATACATTAACCATACGTGATCATGTTGTTTAGCCTAACGTTACTTGCTGTGCTTAAGTTACACGCCGATAGACACACACAGATATTTGAAGCAGTTCTAAATAACCACCTGCGGTTCCAACGCAAGACCGTTTACCTTTAGTGTTTGGACTGCTCCATCCTTGAGAACTAAACGATTAGCAAATCCGGCTTCGAACTGGGAATTGTTTCTAAAAAAATCATCCTCGAAATGCATGGAACAAACAAGAACACTTTTACAACAACTGTGTAGATGTTCTGGAAAAACAAACTCCATCCACTGGTCCCTTAACGCTTGATTCTATGGGAATCTGTGCAGTGTTGTCTTGCCTTGGCAACCGAAAACACACTTCTTTGGTGACATATTGCAGCGCAGCCGATGCACAGCGCTTTGATGGGCTCTGGTTACGGCTATCGCTCTACAGCTGCGCGCGCGCCCTTCCGAGAGAAGTGCCCTTAGGACCGTATAAGGAAATTCCGGCGCAGCTGACGTCAGACGCGCCCATACTCGAAAAAAAACTTTCCGAAACTTGTGACAACCAGGGTGTTGCCAAGTCCGTTTATTATAAGCGACTTTGGGCTTGTTTTTCTGTAAAGTCGCTTACAAATATTGGTAGTCGCGGGTCACGTTTTTTTTTGGGCTTGTTTCTAAAGTGTAGTTGCTTATTTGGGCTTGTTCCCAGCTCCATAATAAGTTGTCAAGCAGATATTTTCTATATGTTATTTACACGTAGGAGTTTGTCTTGCCTGTTCCCTCTGTCCCTCCCCTTCCCCCATACACACAGGAGTCAGGAGACAGCAGAGTTTTTTCGCATCCATCCTGCTTCCAATTGGCTCTGACCCAGATGGTAATGAGTACTAGCTAATCAGTGGCAGAGCAGAGCAATCGTTTTTTTTCTGGTTAGGAAAACGTCAGTGAGTGAGTGACGTTTAGGTTTAAATGAAAATATGCGCGAGTCGCGACTGATGGTGAACAAATGTCCGGGACAAAGTGGACGAAATACGGGAAGAAATATAACAAAGGCTGGGAGAAAGAGAAAGGAGTAAAAGAATGGATTCAACCCGTCGTTGGGGACGACTCAAAAGCACTGTGCAGAGTATGTAAGTGTGAAATACGTGCACACCATGCAGACCTCGTACAGCACGCTAGCACAGAAAAACATAAAAAAAATGCAGCACCGTTCTCCTCAATGAGGCTTACGGACATTGGGTTCACGGTCTCCAAACAGAACGAGTCAAGACAGAGAGTGGAAATGAAGGTAGCCACCTATGTAGCGTGTCACACATCCATTAAATCAGTCGATCACCTTGGGGAGTTCATTTGCTCAACTTGTGACAAAGACATCAAAATGCACCGGACAAAATGCACGGCATTAATTAACCATGCCATTGCTCCGTGTATGTTCACAGAACTTCAGAGGGATATTGGAGGTGCTGAATACTCCCTTTTTATTGATGAAAGCACAGACATATCATCTGTCAAGCAACTGTGTGTGGTAATCCGCTACTTCACTATGACACTGAACAAAGTTGTGTCCACCTTTTTGGGTTTGATAAAATTGGAGGGTGAAACAGCAGAGGCAATTGCCTCCACTCTGACCCGTTTTCTACAGAGTATTGGACTGGACATCAAAAAGTGCATTGGATTGGGTACAGATGGTTGCAGTGTCATGGTAGGGAAAAGGAATTCAGTTTACACTCACCTTCCCCAGAAAAATCCAAATCTCCGGCTGCTCAAGTGCGTGTGCCATTCCATACAGCTGTGTGTAAGCAAGGCAGTGGAGACCCTCCCACGCAACCTTGAATACTTGGTCTCTCATTCTCACAACTGGTTTTCCCACAGTGCTCTTCGCCGCCGTGAGTATGCAAAGATCTACAGCCTCATCAATCCTGGTGAAATCCCTTTGATGCTTGTACAGATGTCAGGTACACGGTGGCTTTCCATTCATGATTGCTGTTTACGCATACTCAATCAGTGGAGTGAACTGAAGCTTCATTTTCAGCTAGCCAAAGACCACCAGAGATGTTATGATGCTGAAATCCTGCACCAGATGTACAGTGATCCTGTTAACAAACTGTACCTCCTGTTTTTAATGCCTTTTCTACAAGAATTCAACAGGATCAACAAGCTGTTCCAGCAGGACAGGGGCAATCCGTTCAAAATGTTGGAGTGTCTTCTTTTCTTTCGCTCCCTCATCTCCAGAGTGGTGAGACCTGGAATGATCCCCACATCAGATGAACAACTGCTTGCAGTCGACATAACAGCCCCTAGTGTTTTGTTACCTGTGGGTGCAGTCAATTATGGGGTCACCTTCATGATGGCATTGGATGAGGCAAGAATGGAGACCACGGCTGAGAGAAATTTGAAGAGCAGGTGCCGTGACTTCTTGGTGGAAGCGGGCAGACAAGTGCAACAGAGACTTCCAGCTAACATCCAGATATGGAAATCTATGACTGTGTTCAGTTATCCTGTCACAAACAAAACCACAGCTCAGCTCAGTCTCAATGCTGGAGATCTACTCTGGTGATCTTGCAGCTCTTGAAACACAGTATCAGGCTGATGCATATCTCCCATGGACAAACAAGGAGGACAGCCAGGCAGAGGCCTTTTAGGTTGAAGTGCTCAATTACACAGACAGCAGTGGAGACCACACTTTCAAAATCCTTGCCCTCTTTTCTCTGTCATTGCTTGCGATGCCTTTGAGCAATGCTGACGTAGAACGAGTGTTCTCACAGATGAGCCTGGTCAAGTCCAAACTGAGGAACAGAATGGGACAAGAAACTCTCAGCAGCATACTCCACATAAAATACGGACTGAGAAGACAAGGCATATGCTGCAAGGATTTGACCCCAAGCCAAGAGATGTTCCAGCGCTTCAATAGTCGCATGTACTCTGTGAGTGAAGCATCAGAGAGCAGGGAGACGGATGCAGATGAAGACAGTGAAGAATGATTTTGATTAAGGTAAGCACTGTTACTGTATCTTTTTTTATTAGAGCCAGGATATGATGCTAAGAAGGAAAGTTGTTTTTGATGAATGATGATAATCCTCAAAGTACTGTAATATTTAATGTGATTTAGGGAATCCTAGGTATCAATTTTACCTTTTCTTTCTGCAGCACACGCTCTGGCCTCTACACATACTGCAAAGGAAACAGCAGTGGAGGTATGAAGATACACCTGAAGAATTCCACAAAGACATCAGTACAAGGCCATGTTCTACAGAGAGTAAAACTGCCTCTGTACCTGTCCTGTGGCCACTTTTGACATTTGACTTTGATTGGCCCTCTTTAGGTCACCACACTCTCCTCAACTAAACAAGAGGATAGTTACATTCTCATTTCACACAAGTTTTTTTATGTTTGCTTTTATTATTTATATGGTTTTATTATGTTCTTGTTTGAATGTGGGCCATCAAGAATGTCTGGATGTAGAACTAAAACATGTTAAATATTTTCAGGATATTTTCAGATATTTCATAGGTTCAGTTCAGACGAATTGTTATGTTGTTAAATATGATTAATTTGCACCTTGGTACCTGAAGCAACTTGAAAGATAATGGTGGTGTTATTCTTCATATACAGTATATGAGGCTAAAGTGTCTTAAGAAAAAATGTTTTAGACCAAGCCTCATCCTCACTTGTTCAAATGGTTTTGACTTGAATAGTTTTTAAACCAAGTCTTTTCTAACTCACTCATTTGTTTATCAGATCAGGAGCCACTTTATTGCTGCACATGAAGATTATCAATAATTTATCCTGTTTCTGGGTTATAGTTATTTAAAAATTGGATCTTCTGCAGTCCCTGCAATAATAAATAATTAATTTGTTAATTCAGGATGATATTTCTTTGTGTGTGCAAATTTTAATTATCAGAGGTTTACAGTGTATATGATGTACTTGATACATCAGTCTATATAAAGAGGTTATGATCTATATGGTCATGCAAACCCCCCCCCCCCCACCCCCCTCCGTACAAAATGTCGCTTGTTTTTGGCTTGTTTTCACAGGCCTGGTTGCTTATTTGTCTCGTGAGATCTGGCAACACTGGAAGGAGTATTTTGAGAACAGAAATACTCAATCAAACGTACAACTTAATTTTTGAAACTTTGTCCATGTTTAGCATGGGAATCCAACTCTTTAACAGTGTAAAAAACTCACTATGCATGAAATAGCATTTCACCGCCACCTTTAATAAAAAAACATTTTGTTCTTTCATAGCCACTGTTTTCATTAGGTACTTGAGCTTGTTTTATCTTGAACACATTAACTTGACGTGTGTTTCATTAAAGATGTATTCAGTAGTTTGCTTCTAATTTAAATCCAAATAAATAGTGAAGAATCATCTGACATAAGATGAAGACTGTAAACGTTGTTTTCAATAAAAAAGTGTTTTAATTACATGATGTGGGTCACCTTCTCAAAATATTTTTGCCATGTTGAAATGATGTGAACCGCTGTGTTTTACTATTCATCGGAGAGATCCTCACGCTCATAAAGTGCTGAATTGATGACATATATCTTTGTAGTATAACTCAGAAGTTTGCATCACCCTGATTCCCTCGACAAAAAGCCAATAGGATTTTCCCACTGTCTTATTGCAGAAAAATAAGCTCTACAACCAATACATTTTTATGATTATTATGATAATAACATCTTTTGGTCAGAAAGTATTATCTGTATAGGGAGCAAATATTGGAATAGTTTACCTCATCACACTTGAGGCATCACACTAATGTTTTACTTATCACACTTTTAAAGATCATCTAAAGAAGTGGCGTTTGACCAGTTGTGTAAAACATTTATCTTAGAAATTGTAATAATGTGTTTGGGGTACTTGACTCTAGTATCAGTGTAGTTTAGATAAAACTGTGTTTAACATCATCATATCAGTAACTAAAGTACACAATGGTCAGTAAAACAGGCCGTCGGCAGAGAAACATTCTCTAAAACACTGATTCTAGATCTGTGACTGCAGAGAAACATTCACTAAAACACTGATTCTAGATCTGTGACTGCAGAGAAACATTCACTAAAACACTGATTCTAGATCTGCGGCTGCAGAGAAACATTCTCTAAAACACTGATTCTAGATCTGTGACTGCAGAGAAACATTCACTTAAACACTGATTCTAGATCTGCGGCTGCAGAGAAACATTCACTAAAACACTGATTCTAGATCTGCGGCTGCAGATTCACTAAAACACTGATTCTAGATCTGCGTGATTCTAGATCTGCGGCTGCAGAGAAACATTCACTAAAACACTGATGCTAGATCTGTGACTGCAGAGAAACATTCACTAATACACTGATTCTATGAGGCTGCAGAGAAACATTCACTAAAACACTGATTCTAGATCTGCGGCTGCAGAGAAACATTCACTAAAACACTGATTCTAGATCTGTGGCTGCAGAGAAACATTCACTAAAACACTGATTCTAGATCTGCGGCTGCAGAGAAACATTCACTAAAACACTGATTCTAGATCTGCGGCTGCAGATTCACTAAAACACTGATTCTAGATCTGCGTGATTCTAGATCTGCGGCTGCAGAGAAACATTCACTAAAACACTGATTCTAGATCTGTGACTGCAGAGAAACATTCTCTAAAACACTGATTCTAGATCTGTGACTGCAGAGAAACATTCACTAAAACACTGATTCTAGATCTGCGGCGGCAGAGAAACATTCACTAAAACACTGATTCTAGATCTGTGACTGCAGAGAAACATTCACTAAAACACTGATTCTAGATCTGTGGCTGCAGAGAAACATTCACTAAAACACTGATTCTAGATCTGTGACTGCAGAGAAACATTCACTAAAACACTGATTCTAGATCTGCGGCGGCAGAGAAACATTCACTAAAACACTGATTCTAGATCTGCGGCTGCAGATTCACTAAAACACTGATTCTAGATCTGCGTGATTCTAGATCTGCGGCTGCAGAGAAACATTCACTAAAACACTGATTCTAGATCTGTGACTGCAGAGAAACATTCTCTAAAACACTGATTCTAGATCTGTGACTGCAGAGAAACATTCACTTAAACACATGATTCTAGATCTGCGGCTGCAGAGAAACATTCACTAAAACACTGATTCTAGATCTGCGGCTGCAGATTCACTAAAACACTGATTCTAGATCTGCGTGATTCTAGATCTGCGGCTGCAGAGAAACATTCACTAAAACACTGATGCTAGATCTGTGACTGCAGAGAAACAATTACTAATACACTGATTCTATGAGGCTGCAGAGAAACATTCACTAAAACACTGATTCTAGATCTGCGGCTGCAGAGAAACATTCACTAAAACACTGATTCTAGATCAGCGGCTGCAGAGAAACATTCACTAAAACACTGATTCTAGATCTGCGGCGGCAGAGAAACATTCACTAAAACACTGATTCTAGATCTGTGACTGCAGAGAAACATTCACTAAAACACTGATTCTAGATCTGCGGCGCAAGAGAAACATTCACTAAAACACTGATTCTAGATCTGTGACTGCAGAGAAACATTCACTAAAACACTGATTCTAGATCTGTGGCTGCAGAGAAACATTCACTAAAACACTGATTCTAGATCTGCGGCTGCAGAGAAACATTCACTAAAACACTGATTCTAGATCTGCGACTGCAGAGAAACATTCACTAAAACACTGATTCTAGATCTGCGGCGGCAGAGAAACATTCACTAAAACACTGATTCTAGATCTGTGACTGCAGAGAAACATTCACTAAAACACTGATTCTAGATCTGCGGCGGCAGAGAAACATTCACTAAAACACTGATTCTAGATCTGTGACTGCAGAGAAACATTCACTAAAACACTGATTCTAGATCTGTGGCTGCAGAGAAACATTCACTAAAACACTGATTCTAGATCTGTGACTGCAGAGAAACATAACCATACCGTACCACTTTTTGGGTACCCTTCCGTTGGGGTACCTACCACAGTGGTACGGTACTAAAGGGTGGAGCTAGACTCACTGCAGAGCGTTGATTGGTTGACAGAGTATCGTCACTTGCACGTGCTACAAAGGGAATGACAACATAAGAAGCGCCATTTTTTAATTTTACATTTGGAATAAAATACTACGGTTATTCTTTCACGAAATGTAGTTTTAATAGTTTTTCAGGCGAGAATGTAGTTGTTTAAAGCTCAAATCTGTGGTTTATTTATAATGATTTATGATAATTTGATCCATTCCCGGCGATCACCGGGTGCTCAGCGCTCATGTTCCCCGCCCGGAACAGCCTTTCCTCGGCTGGTCGTTCTGAGGTTTGACGCTACGCTGACTCTGTAGTGGTAATTCGTCTTGTGTATATCTAACGGGTGATCTTTGGTCTCGTGAATCGATAATTCGTTCCCTGGCCAATCGTTTTGGCTGAGGGCTAAGTGAAGTTTCATATATTTAGGCTATTTAACTTTTCCGTTGTAACGTTAACATTAGACTAGCGCTGAATTTGTATTTTGACTGAATTGTTTGCTTTATTTCCTATTGTACAGCTTCTTGTAACGTTACCTTTTACTTATACTTTTATAATGGCTATTATTAATAAAACTGAAATTTAACAAAAAGAGATAGGGTAGAGTTTTGTCATTATTTATTTTATTTCAAGATTATCACTGTAAGGTTGTTTATTGCAGCATTTGTACAAATGTATATTGTCTGGAATATGTTTAATATTTTTAAAATTTAAACGAAAAGATGCAGGGTTGTGTTTTATATTTCGTTTTGTTATAAATAGGCTAACGTTATGCAGTGAATATATGATCAGGTCTATACATTGCCTGAACCGCACTTGTGTAACTATAATGTTTAAAATGTATTTAAATGAAAACGAAAAGAGGCAGAGTGGTGTTTTATAACATATTTCGTTTTATTATTGCCTAATATACACATGCAGAGCGAGCCGAGTGACGCTTTCAGAACGCGCTGCTCAATTTAGAGAATTACCGGACTCGCGTCCTCGGGAGTGCTTCTGCTGAGAACTTTGCGTACTTGGTATTGAGAAATGCCTAATGTCGGCGCTTGTCTTCTTGTGATAAACACATAGACAGTAAAAGGATAAACATGCCGAGAAGCAAGGACAAGAACATGCCATCCATTGGTGTTTACTTTGTCGCTTTCTTCTTCGCGCGAAAATGACGTTGATCGCTTCTTTCCAGCAAACGCCACGCCTATCAAGTAGGGTACTGTTGGCGGTGGAAACACCAGCCGGATCATGGTTTAACTGACCCGACCCGAACCGAACCGTACTGTACCGTACCGTACTGCTCAGTGGAAACGAGCCATAAAACACTGATGCTAGATCTGTGACTGCAGAGAAACATTCACTAATACACTGATTCTAGATCTGAGACTGCAGAGAAACATTCACTAAAACACTGATGCTAGATCTGCGGCTGCAGAGACATTTACTAAAACACTGATGCTAGATCTGCGGCTGCATAGAAACATTCACTAATACACTGATTCTAGATCTGTGGCTGCAGAGAAACATTCACTAAAACACTGATTCTAGATCTGCAGCAGCAGAGAAACATTCACTAAAACACTGATTCTAGATCTGTGGCTGCAGAGAAACATTCACTAAAACGTTGATTCTAGATCTGCGGCTGCAGAGAAACATTCACTAAAACACTGATTCTAGATCTGCAGCTACAGAGAAACATTCACTAAAACACTGATTCTAGATCTGCAGCTGCAGAGAAACATTCACTAAAACACTGATTCTAGATCTGTGGCTGCAGAGAAACATTCACTAAAACACTGATTCTAGATCTGTGCCTGCAGAGAAACATTCACTAAAACACTGATTCTAGATCTGTGACTGCAGAGAAACATTCACTAAAACACTGATTCTAGATCTGCGACTGCAGAGAAACATTCACTAATACACTGATGCTAGATCTGTGACGGCAGAGAAACATTCACTAAAACACTGATTCTAGATCTGAGGCTGCAGAGAAACATTCACTAAAACACTGATTCTAGATCTGCGTGATTCTAGATCTGCGGCTGCAGAGAAACATTCACTAAAACACTGATTCTAGATCTGCGGCTGCAGAGAAACATTCACTAAAACACTGATTCTAGATCTGCGGCTGCAGAGAAACATTCACTAAAACACTGATTCTAGATCTGCGGCTGCAGAGAAACATTCACTAAAGCACTGATTCTAGATCTGTGGCTGCAGAGAAACATTCACTAAAACACTGATTCTAGATCTGAGGCTGCAGAGAAACATTCACTAAAACACTGATTCTAGATCTGCGGCTGCAGAGAAACATTCACTAAAACACTGATTCTAGATCTGTGGCTGCAGAGAAACATTCACTAAAACACTGATTCTAGATCTGCGGCGGCAGAGAAACATTCACTAAAACACTGATTCTAGATCTGCGGCTGCAGAGAAACATTCACTAAAACACTGATTCTAGATCTGCGGCTGCAGAGAAACATTCACTAAAACACTGATTCTAGATCTGAGGCTGCAGAGAAACATTCACTAAAACACTGATTCTAGATCTGCGGCTGCAGAGAAACATTCACTAAAACACTGATTCTAGATCTGCGGCTGCAGAGAAACATTCACTAAAACACTGATTCTAGATCTGTGGCTGCAGAGAAACATTCACTAAAACACTGATTCTAGATCTGCGGCGGCAGAGAAACATTCACTAAAACACTGATACTAGATCTGTGGCTGCAGAGAAACATTCACTAAAACACTGATTCTAGATCTGCGGCTGCAGTGAAACATTCACTAAAACACTGATTCTAGATCTGTGGCTGCAGAGAAACATTCACTAAAACACTGATTCTAGATCTGTGACTGCAGAGAAACATTCACTAAAACACTGATTCTAGATCTGTGACTGCAGAGAAACATTCACTAAAACACTGATTCTAGATCTGTGACTGCAGAGAAACATTCACTAAAACACTGATTCTAGATCTGCGGCTCCAGAGAAACATTCACTAAAACACTGATTCTAGATCTGCGGCTGCAGAGAAAACATATTCAAGGTCGATTCTGTGACTCAGGAGGCCTGTCTCATAAAGTATGTTGAACAAACTCACAAACCCTCTTATTTCCCTAATATAAGACCATCTCTGGTTTTAGTATATCATTAAAATCAAAATAAATCTTTAAACAATCAAACATACTTCTTTACATATACACATGCATATATTTTTTATATAGCCTAAAGTTATTTAAACTTTAACATGTTAAAAATTTATATTTATCTTACCAATTTCTGGCACTGTGTACCGTGTGTGTGTGGTTTGCTTCATGAAAGGACTCCTCCACCCCAAAACAAAAGGTCACACCCACTTCAGCCCCTCATTTCATCGAACAGACATGTCAGGTGATATTATGTATTTTAAAAAATGTATAAAAAAAACAACAACTAAAATATCCCCCTCCCACCAAACTCAAAACATTAGCCAGAGGATTTTGTTTTATATCACGAGACAAACACAGGCGAATATGCATGCAATTTCCCACAAAAACCATTGCAGAAGGTCTAATTCTAAAAACAATATACTTGTAATCTATGGTGAATCGGGGTAAGACAAAAACACGTTTTAGAAGAAGGATTGATGATGTATTGACAATTTTTTTACATTTAGTTAATTCCGAACAAATCAAGTTACAGTGTACCTTATGACAACCCTGATGCAAACACTTTAGTCTACCTCTGTGTGAAGACTCTGAGAATGACTCTAGATTCATGTAAAGCTTCTTTAACTGTTGATCATTCACAGCAATATAAACTTATCAAGTGTGAAGGTGCTTTACATGATGTCTAATGCTCTGATATGAAATGTGTAGATCTAGATAGTAAGTAGCGTTACAATGTATGGGTACGGCAATGCTGCTGTCTCCATCTGAGGTTAAGGACATTGAGAATTGAGATACATAAACATATAAATGTATTGACACTTGGTTCAGTTAAACATCCACTCGAGACAAAGGTGAGAGACAAACCAGTGGAACATATTTCTGGTTTTGGTTTAGAACCTCAGCCGAGTTTTTCCACTGCAGCCGGTGGCCCTTTTATTTTTTACAATGACATATAGGCCTAATTAGCAAATATATCAAATATATTTCTATATAAATGTAAAATAAAGTGTATATATATAATATTATATATCAGTATTTTATTATTCATGAGAATATTTTTAGATTACCAAAAATAATTCCTCTAAGTAAGAAAATATTACACTTTTGACAAGAACCATAAATATTATTAATAATAATAATAACTGGGCATTAGCCTTAGTAATCTACTACTAGTTAACCATGCCGAGAAACCCTGGACAGAAAAGGATTGAAATTGTACTTTGTCAAGCTCAAGTGGAAATGCATCTCGCCAAAAAACACACAAAGACTTAAATTACAATAACTACACTTCAATATGTATTGATAACTAAAGGATGATGTTTAATGCGCCTTTTCCAAACCAATAAATGTTCAAAAGGTTTTTTTTTGTAGTCAAAAAGGCATGAAATATATTTCTAAATAATTTTATTTTAGTAAAAAATGTGACAATTAGCACCAGTCTCCAGCGTCTGATATTACAACGTAAAATAATTTATTTGTGACATTAAGGACATGATAATTTAAGAACATGTTATATAATCAAAGATGCTGTTGCTTGCTTCATATCATCCACGTCAGTGAACTGAAAGAGCAACAAAGAAAACAATATTAATATTCAGCTTTTTATTAATATTAACAATAATCCAAACAAAAGGCTCTATGATTTATTCGAATAACAGCTCAGCAAGAATTCTTAACAATTATCAAAACTTACAGTAATGAATTTTACTACTATTAATGATGGTTTTACATATTTGACCTTATTGTGATGTTAGTTGGTTTGGGTCATGAGGCTGATATATAACTCGTGTCTGAAGTAGATCAGGATCATATTTTTCCAACCGTTCTGTTTTTCCAACAGCAAAAACTAAAAATGAGACAAGGAATTCAGATTTAATATTTACTCAAGGGAAGATTATTCTGTCTTAAATGGTAAAGAAATATACTGTATATGAAGACACCTAAAAACCAAAATTGTAAAAAAAAAAAAAAACGAAGTAATGAAAACCTCCACATGAGAAGCGTCATAGTGATATTTTAAGAGTATATTTTATGTGCTAATTAAGTTTTTAATTAAAGAATATCTCACCGATCAGCACAATGAGCAGAAGTCCGTTCATCAGAGCAGATATGATGATAATAATCTGACATTGTTTCTGATTTTGATCAATAAACTCCACCGCTGTCTGATTGTGACACTCAGTTAGTTGAGTTGATTCTGTAAAGAAAGTGTTCACAGTTACAGCAATAACCGACTGATTTTAATATTTATATTATTTTCTGTGTGTGCAAAATGATGTTGCACATTAGTGTGTAAAAATCCTGAAGTAGTACATAGCAAAATAATTATTCACACTGTACATCAATATGTTCTGATCAATCGAGGAGTAAATGAACTCACCGGTGAAGTGCAGTCTGGTGCTGTTGCTGAGTTTTGGAGGTGTGCGTGTGTTCATACAGTAATAAACTCCTAATTCATCAGCAGTCACATTATTAATAACCAGACAGTGTTTAAACTGCACTGAATATTTCTTTCTGAGTGTTTTATTTGAGTAAAAAGGTGATTGTGGTGTTGGGAATGACCGTAGAATCACTGTTGGAGGATCTGGTGTTTTCAGTAAAATCCAATAAACCTCATTTTCATCAAGATCACAGTTTATGGTCACATTTGATCCTAAATCAGTGAGTTGATCTGATACTGCAGCTCGACAACAGATTAATACATCTATAAGATAAAAATAAATAAATTAACATGCATTTTAATTCAGTATTATCCAATTAAAACCACTGTAAAATATATAACAATTTATGACTTATGATAAAACAATTTATTGAACAGTGCATGTAAATATATTGCTAGGTAAAACTCACAGAGCTGAAGCTGAATGATCTTCATGTTGTCGAGATTAAAACACTTCAGAATGATTCTGTTTCTCTCCACACAACATTAAGATGAATCTACTGCAGATCTGAAGAAAAGACAGGAAGACAAAAATCTTTCACATCAAGCAGAGGAAGTCAAAAACTCTGACCACAACATCTAAGGCCCTTATTACATCACCACTTTATTAATATAAAAAAACATTTTGTTCTTTCATAACCACTGTTTTCATTAGGTATTTGAGCTTGTTTTATCTTGAACACATTAACTTGACGTGTGTTTCATTAAAGGTGTATTCAGTAGTTTGCTTCTAAATTAAATCAAATAAATAGTGAAGACTCATCTGACATAAGATGAAGACTGTAAGCGTAGTTTTCTATAAAAAGTGTTTTAATTACATGATGCGGGTCACCTTCTTAATATATATTTTCCATGTTGAAATTATGTGAACTGCTGTGTTTTACTATTCATCGGAGAGATCCTCACACTCATAAAGTGCTGAATTGATGACATATTTTTGTAGTTCAACTCAGAAGTTCGCAACACACTGGTTCCCTCGACAAAAAGCCAATAGGATTTTCCCATTGTCTTCTTGCAGAAAATAAGCTCTACCAATAAAATTATGATTATCATGATAATAACATGAGATTGTGACGTTAGCGAACAACCAAACACATGAAGAGAGAGAGAGAGAGAGAGAGAGAGAGAGAGAGAGAGAGAGAGAGAGAGAGAGAGAGAGAGAGAGAGAGAGAGAGAGAGAGAGGAGAGAGAGAGAGAGAGAGAGAGAGAGAGAGAGAGAGGTAACAGCTGCCATCCAGTGGTGAGATCAGAAATCTCCAGTGTGTAACGGGGGAGAAATACAGTTTTCAGCCTCTAGAGGGCAGTAGAGAACTGAAATGTCCACTTCACAGTTATTCATTTTATTATGAATGATTCTTTCATCCATGTGTTTTATTTTTTGACATTTTGCACCTTGTCATTTTTAACCTGTTAAAATGTAGAATAGATATATATGCAGATATGCAAATAGGCTAGATATGACATAATAAAGGCTTCTGTAAATAAATACAATTTAAATTACCATACTTTCATGTAATATGCATCTGTAAGTACATCCATGTGTATTTATATATAAATGTATTATTAAATTGAATTAATATAATTGGTCATATTTAAAATTTCTAAACAGAGTGATAAATGTTTAATATGAAAATAAATGTAATTTAGTTATATTATATGCTCATTTAAAGGTGCTATAGGCAGTTTTTCTTCTAAAATAAATCCTTTTTTTATTGCCTGTGTGTGAAGGGGTTGTCATCACACATTACAATGATTCATTTGTTGGGTTTTGCAATTACCTCCGAAGGCCAGTATATTCCTATTTCTATGTGAAGGCTCAGAGTCGGATTTACCGCGAAATCCATCGGATGTGACGTGTATGCTTGCTCCCGAGCCTCTCTCCTTTTTATATGCAGTCTATGCGACGGCACTGCAGCTAACTACATGGAGTCTCTGATAACACCAAAAAACGACCTGCCTCCAGCACAACACAGACTCCAACACAAACTCCACATAAATATGAAAAACAAAAAAAGTGTTATCTGCTGAAGCTTGTCAGGCCAAACGTGAATCGGATCAACTTCGGGCGAAAACACGGATCAACATCGGCAGAGCGTTTGAATTATGGAGAGACCTCCGCTTTGTTCACCTAAAGGATTATTAGGAACACCTGTTCAATTTCTCATTAATGCAATTATCTAATCAACTAATCACATGGCAGTTGCTTCAATGTATTTAGGGGTGTGGTCCTGGTCAAGACAATCTCCTGAACTCCAAACTGAATGTCAGAATGGGAAAGAAAGCTGATTTAAGCAATTTCAAGCGTGGCATGGTTGTTGGTGCCAGACGGGCTTGTCTGAGTATTTCACAATCTGCTCAGTTACTGGGATTTTCACGCACAACCATTTCTAGGGTTTACAAAGAATGGTGTGAAAAGGGAAAAACATCCAGTATGCAGCAGTCCTGTGGGCGAAAAATGCCTTGTTGATGCTAGAAGTCAGAGGAGAATGGGCCGACTGATTCAAGCTGATAGAAGAGCAACTTTGACTGGAATAACCACTCGTTACAACCGAGGTATGCAGCAAAGCATTTGTGAAGCCACAACACGCACAACCTTGAGGCGGATGGGCTAAAACAGCAAAAGACCCCACCGGGTACCACTCATCTCCACTACACCAAGGAAAAAGAGGCTACAATTTGCAAGAGCTCACCAAAATTGGACAGTTGAAGACTGTAAAAATGTTGCCTGGTCTGATGAGTCTCGATTTCTCTTGAGACATTCAGATGGTAGAGTCAGAATTTGGCGTAAACAGAATGAGAACATGGATCCATCATGCCTTGTTACCACTGTGCAGGCTGCTGGTGGTGGTGTAATGGTGTGGGGGATGTTTTCTTGGCACACTTTAGGCCCCTTAGTGCCAATTGGGCATCATTTAAATGCCACAGCCTACCTGAGCATTGTTTCTGACCATGTCCATCCCTTTATGGCCACCATGTACCCATCCTCTGATGGCTACTTCCAGCAGGATAATGCACCATGTCACAAATCTCGAATAATTTCAAATTGGTTTCTTGAACATGAGAATGAGTTCACTGTACTAAAATGGGCCCTACAGTCACCAGATCTCAACCCAATAGAGCATCTTTGGGATGTGGTGGAACGGGAGCTTTGTGCCATGGATGTGCATCCCACAAATCTCCATCAACTGCGAGATGCTATCCTATCAATATGGGCCAACATTTCTAAAGAATGCTTTCAACACCTTGTTGAATCAATGCCACGTAGAGTTAAGGCAGTTCTGAAGGCGAAAGGGGGTCAAACACAGTATTAGTATGGTGTTCCTAATAATACTTTAGGTGAGTGTATATTTAGGTTTAAAAACAGACCCGGAGTTGGCTTTCATCCCTATTGTGATGCTTTCTCCGGTGTGTTGAAAGTCTCAGTGTGGCCCGTACCATGACTGTTCGCTCTCTATGTTCGAGCACGTGCACGAGCACTCTTGTAAAAATTGGTTGCAATCTGAAACATCACCGCTAGAGGCCAATAAAAACTACACATAGCCCCTTTAACCATAATCATGATCATTTGCAATGTAACTGCTGCGTCTTCCACACGTAAACCACACATGGGACTAATTAAACTCAATAATAATGCTGGGGCCTCAACTCCTTTTTACTGCATTTAATTGAGTCAATCCTCTTGCAGTACTGTGCAGTAGGTCTATGCTCACTGAAAGGTGGGTCATTTTCCCTCTACACTTCCTGTACAGTGATGTATTGATGCGTCCTTATTTCCTATGATGTTTGCAATGCCCATCGAACTGAACATGTACCGACCGAGCCAGAGGGAAGGGGTGGAGAGACTGAGCACAGTGGATGACTCGTAAATTTGTAGCGCAGGCAGGGTGACGGCTGACCATGGTGGAGCCGGAGGGACAAGGGTCTCTGATGGAGCCGATGGAGTGATGGGACTAGCTGCTGGTGCCTTGGATCCAGGCCGATGGTCGATGCTGTAATCCTAACATGCTCTTTTGTCGTGGCAGGCGGAAGCTCTGGTGGGCTCTGGTATTGTGTCTGAGGTGCGGGGTGATGGCTGGCTGGGCTCTGGGTTGGGCTGAGTGACAGGTGTGATGTGGGACTGGACAATGGTGATGGTGTCTTCATATGGTCCGCTTTGGCTCCATACCAGCGTGATGAATCTGATATTCAAGCAAAAGGAACAGGATGAAATTATTGAATGGTACTGATTCGGATCTGAATTCTGACTTGTGAATTTGACTTTGACTCTGAATGCAGCCTGAATCATAATAACCACACCAAGTTAGTTAGTTGGCCAGAGGAGAACTGGCCCTCTGACTGAGCCTGGTTTCCCCCAAGGTTTTTCCCTCATTCTGCCTCCTGATGTAGTTTGGGTTCCTTGCTACTGTCGCCTAGTCAGAAACATCTGAGTTCGCTTCGAGCCATTTACATTCCCGGAGCCCTGAACAGTGCAGCCTACCTACGAGCTCTTACGGCTTCAGCCCCTCCCTGGAGAATGGCGACTACATCGCCAGTCGGTTCAGCCTATTTTGGGATCAGTTCGGGGACGCAGAGGTAGACCTGTTTGCCTCCATTCCGACTCGTCCCATTGCGACCTGTTTTACTCCCTGACCGAGGGCACGCTCGGCACGGACGTATTTGCGCACAGCTGGCCGCGGGGCCTGAGCAAGTATGCGTTTCCCCCAGTGAGCCTTCTTCCACAGACCCTGTGCAAGATCAGGGAGGACGAGGAGCAGGTCATAATGATTGCGCCTCATAGGCCCACCCAGATCTGGTTCTCTGAACTTGCACTTCTTGCGACAGCACGTCCCTGGCCAATTCCTCTGAGGAAGGATCTTCTTTCTCAGGGACGGGGCACCCTATGGCACCCCCGTCTCGATCTTTGGAACCTCCACGTGTGGCTCCTGGATAGAGTGCGGATCGGGCCGCATTTTTCTGTCCGAGCCCGGCCCGCGTCCGACAGGGCAGTAACCGAACCCGACCCGAGCCCGACAGGCATTAAGATATTTATGTCCGAGCCCGAAACAGTTAAAATCTCATTTTTTATCTCATACTAATGACACGTACGTTTGTTTGTGTAGAAAGCCTGCTTTTATTTAGCAACTGGAAGGCATTCTGAAATGTTTACAGATGTGCGCAATGCATCAGCGTGCGCCGCACACGGCCAACAAAGCGCATGTTAACACAGGCACGCGCGCACGTGTTGCACGCTGTCACAGCAACATAAACAAATTTCCGCACACATGAAGATGGATGTTAAGGTAATGTTAGGGTATTTTAAATGTATTTTAATCACAAAAACAAACATTTGCATCCAGTTAAACATTATAATAAGCCGTTTTAAATTTCAAATGTTCAATGCCTTATCGCGCCGACGTGACCGAGCACGAACCGAACCCGAACGTCATTTCAAAATATGTGTCCGAGCCCGGCCCGTCGGGTCCCGTCGGGCTCGGTTCGGGTATCCATCCTCTACTCCTGGACTCGACGAGGCAGGTTTGAGTACCCTACCACCAGTGTTGGTGGCTACCATCACTTCCGCTAAAACATCGTCCACGAGACATGTCTACGCGTTGAAGTGGAACCTCTTCGTCAACTGGTACTCTTCTCACCGAGAAGACCCCAGAAAATGCCAGTGTCATGAGATCAGTGTCATGCTTTCCTTCCTGCAAGATGGGTTGGAGCGAAAGCTGTCCAGCGAAGGCTGGAGCGAAGTGTATGTTGCCACTATCACCGCACATCACGACACAGTAAGGTAAGTCCGTGGGAAAACACGATCTGATCATCAGCTTCCTGAGAGGAGCGAGAAGACTGAATCCTCCTCGCCCTCCTCTTGTTCCCTTTTGGGACCTCTCAGCGGTTCTAACTACCCTCCAGAGCGCTCCCTTTGAGCCACTGCAATCAGTGGAGCTAAAGTTCCTGTCGATGAAGACAGCGCTCCTGGTTGCATTGGCCTCCACCAAGAGGGTTGAGGACCTGCACGCATTTTTCGTTGACGAAACGTGTCTGGAATTCGGGACGGCCTATTCTCACGTGTTCCTGAGACCCTGGCCTAGATATGTGCCCAAGGTTCCCACCACTCCCTTTCGAGATGAGGTGGTGAACCTGCAAGCGCTGCCCCTGGAGGAGGCAGACCCAGCCTTGGCACTGCTCTGTCCAGTATGCGCTCTCTGTGCCTACTTAGACAGAATGCAGTGTTTCAGGACCTCAGACCAGCTCTTTGTCTGTTATGGTGGGAAGCTGAAGGGAAAGGCTCTCTCCAAGCAAAGGTTGTCTCACTGGATAGTGGACACCATTGCTTTGGCATACCAGCAGCAAGGCTGACCGTGCCCCCTGTAAAGGCTCACTCCACCCGGAGTGTGGCTTCCTCTTGGGCTCTAGCGCATGGCACCTCGCTAACAGACATCTGCAGAGCTGCAGGCTGTGCGACACCCAACACATTCGTGAGATTCTACATTCTCCGAATGGAGACAGTATCCTCTCGTGTACTCGCTTCAACTAGCCGGTAACTGGATCTGCTCAGGTGTCTTCATTCCTCGCCATTCCACTTCTCGGACTGGATACATGCGATATTTCCTCAGGTGAGTTTCCCCGAGAAGCCCTGAGTTCCTCCAGCACTGTTGACGTCAACGCCAGAGTCTATGCCTGTGACAGCTTTTGCATTGGCTAGGTGCCCACATGTGCATGGTTCCCCACTGGTGACCCCCAAATGTGTATTTCCACTGTAAGCCTCTCTGAGCATGTGTCTTTCCCTTGGCAAGCCACCTTGCCACCCCTTGGGTTGAAACATTCCACCCTGCGGGCTGAAAAAAAAAAAAACGTTTGCAGTATATCCGGGTAGATCAGTGCCATTTGGGGAGGGTCCAAAAAGTGCACAATCTGTTTCCTTGACACTGAGGAGAAGCAATTAAAAATTGTTAGCCAGAAAGAAGTTTAATTGTGTGTAAACATGTATGTCTGTAATTTAATGTTTAATGTAGCAAAGCTTTGGCAATGTAAAGCTTTTTGCCAGGCAATAAACCACTTGAAACTATAATGTTATTATAACAATGCAAAAGAGACAAATACGTTTTTTACATGTAGCAATGAATTCAAAAAGTTAAACTAAATTGAATCATCCAACACTCATCCGAATTTGCATGCTGATTTGGCAAAAAAAAAAAAAAAAAAAAAAAAAAAACTACCAAAGAGTTTGGGACTTTTTTTCGTTTCTCTGTTGGTCAAAATAGAGATGTTACTAGTTATAATAAAAAAAAAAATCACACAAAACACACTGTAATTGTTCCAATCACATGCTCATCTAGTCTGACAACTACACTGTAAAAAATAATACCGTACTTTTTACGGTAAAAAACCGGCAGCTGTGGTTGCCAGAACTTTACCGTCAAAAATACGTTAGCAACGTTATTGGTTTTACAGACTTAACCTAAAATTTACAGTAATAAACCGTATTTTTTATTATCTGATATAATGTTAATTTCCCAACCTATTGAAGTATTGATATCTGTTTTGTACCATTGTAATACACTGACAACCAACAAACACCAGAGCAGTGACGAGAGTCACATGATGAATCAAAGCTCTTCACAAGCAGATCTTCCACAAGAAAGTCAACACTGATATATAGAAGCTGCACAGTGTGATTCACACAAACACTAAACACCATCATGGTAACACACATGAAATTTAAAAAATGCAATAAACATTAATTTAACAACATTAAATGTAACATAAAACCCTAATGTACATAACTGATTAGAAAATAACTAAGAAAACGATGAAGAAATTAATTATTTCAACAAAAAATACATAAAATGTGAAGTGTCACGCAGGGAATTGTGGGAATGTCAATTTACGGTTCCCCTTCAGTCGCTCACGTTCGACGTGACGACGTTAGGGGATCACTTCAGGGAGCCCTATCCACTTCGAGTATCTAAAGAACAAGCCAATGAACGTTGGCGTGCGTGAAACGCGTCACGCGCCCCGCCCCGCAGCGCGGGTATAAACAGGAAGCGGACGCCGCACTCATTGTCTTTCGCTTCGGAGCCGAGCTTTGTTTGACTCTGAGATTCTACAGACTGCTGAAACGTTGTATCTGTCGACAACTAGAGGGAGAAGAGAACTCTGCTGCAGTGCTGGTGTGACGGCGCGATCAGTGGTGGCCGCGAGCATCTTTATCACAACTGCCGTTTTCACGGCACTGTTTATGTGTGTGTGTGTCGGTCTCGTGGGCGTTCCTCATCTGAGAGTGTACCCGATTACACCGCGGCTACCCCTGGGTGCTTCAGCACTAAAGAGTCTATTTCTTTCCTCTGTTTGTTATTTTTACTAAAAGAGCAACACAAGCGTGACCCTGCGTCCTTTTCAGGATGTCATTCCGCTTGTGCGTTTCTGGATGCGGTCGTTTCCTGGCGCCAGCAGATGGCCACAAGAGTTGCCTCTCGTGTTTGGGCATTCAACACGCTGAGGCAGCTTTTGTGAATAGTTCATGTTCCCATTGCGGGAATATGACTATGGCAGCGCTTAGATCGAGACTCGCTTACCTCACGGGAGGTGCAGTCCCCTCGCCTATGCCCCGATCTAGCGCTTATTCTGCCCTGCAGAATAGGCCTACTTCGGCGCATGACCAGGGTGATCTGAGGATTACCGTGAGGGCTTCCCCGTCGAGGCAATCTCCGCGGGCCCCTCACGCCTCTCATGCGCTGTTGCCATCCGCGCCCCTTTGCGATCGACTCGGTCCTTCTCCTGAACGGCCGGTCGTTTCCTTTGGGGCGCCAGCTGACGATCAGATGTCGATCGCAGCATCGGAGGGGGAGCTTCACTCCTCTGGAGATGACGACTCGGCTGCGTTGCCCCCGTCTGGGTGTGTAGCGTTGTCCGAGCCGGATCCAGAGTGGGCGGCTATGCTTTCCCGGGCCGCCGAGAAGGTCGGGGTTGTGTGGAATCCTCCGCCACGTCCCGAACCTTCTCGGTTGGACGATTGGTTTCTCGGGGCGGGCCGTGCTGGTTCTCAGTGCGCCGCCCCGGTACCTTTCTTTCCGGAGGTGCATGAGGAGCTCTCTAGGACGTGGAAGGCACCGTATAGTGCCCGAATCCGTTCTAGTAGCTCCTCCCCCTCGCCACCCTCGACGGCGGGGCAGCTAAGGGGTATGTGGATATCCCCCCGGTGGAGCGGGCTGTCGCGATGCAACTGTGTCCGGCGTCCGCCTCCTCCTGGCGGGGTAATCCGCGCCTCCCGTCCAAGGCCTGTAAGTTTTCGTCCGGTCTCACGGCGAAGGCTTATAAGGCCTGTGGACAGGCTGCTTCCGCCCTCCATGCCATGGCGCTCTTGCAGGTCCACCAGGCCCAGGCGCTCATGGACATGAACGAGGGTGGTTCTGACCCAGAGCTCCTCCGGGAGCTCCGCGTGGCTACTGACTTCGCCCTCCGGGCGACGAAGGAAACCGCGCGTTCCGTTGGTCAGGCGATGTCCACCTTGGTGGTCCAGGAGCGCCACCTTTGGCTCAACCTGGCGGACATGAGGGACACCGATAAATATCGGTTCCTGGATGCCCCTCTCTCCCAGGTTGGGTTATTCGGCGATGCGGTCGAGAGCTTCGCCCAACAGTTCTCGGCCGCCCAGAAGCAGACGGAGGCTATCCGACACATCCTGCCCCGGCGGACCCCCGCTGCTTCCTCCCGTCCGCCGGCCGCAGACCCTCCGTCCGCTCGTCGCCGAGGCCGTCCTCCTGCGGCGTCCTCCGCTCCCGCTAGGCCTCAGCAGCAGCAGCCACCATCCAGGCCTCAGCGTGGAGCAAGCCGCAGGAAGTCGGCCACGCCCGTCCAGGCCGCTACCAAACCAGGTGGTAAGCGCAGGTGCAAACGACCCTGAGACGGGCGACCCAGAGGTGGATCGAGTTGCTCTCCAGGAGACGGTGAAGGCACCGCTCCTTCCCCCGGTGGAGGGCCGGGTGGAGAATCCTTTGTTTCTTTTTGTTCCTTTTCCGCCACTGCCTTCAGTGGTACCCACATATTCAATAAAAGAGCAATTTCTGAAACCTCTGGGTCCCAAGAGAGCGCGCTTGACGGTCGACGACGCTATGCCTTGTCACCCTCGAGCCCCTCTCTCATCGCCAGCGAGCAGCAGTGGCTGTGTTCCGGACGCTCTGCCGCCTCCACACACTCACTCTGCCCTTCGACGGAAGCAGGTACGTGTTGCACCACACATTCAGACCCCACCCCGGGCCGCTGTGCCGTCCGAGTCGGGTCCCTGCATTCCGCCGCGCTGCCCCACCCCGGGTACGTCTGTGGTGCCGTTGATTCCGCTTGCGCGGTGTCTGGGAGCCTGGCTAGCGCTTCCCAGCCCGTCTCGCTGGCTCATCCGTACTGTCAGACTCGGCTATGCGATTCAGTTCGCCCGGCGCCCCCCTGTATTCAGGGGCATTCTGTTTACCCGCGTTTCGCCGGACAGTGCCCCTGTGCTCAGGGCAGAGATCGCAGTCCTACTGGCGAAGGACGCGATCGAGCCGGTCCCTCCAGCCGATATGAAGACCGGCTTCTACAGCCCGTACTTCATTGTACCCAAGAAAGGCGGTGGGTTACGGCCAATCTTGGATCTGCGTGTCTTGAACCGGTCCCTTCACAAGCTGCCGTTCAAGATGCTTACGCAGAAACGCATTTTCAAGTGCATCCGTCCCCAAGATTGGTTTGCAGCGATCGACCTGAAGGACGCGTACTTTCATGTCTCGATTCTCCCTCGACACAGACCGTTTCTTCGCTTTGCGTTCGAGGGACGGGCATATCAGTACAAGGTCTTACCCTTCGGGCTGGCCCTGTCGCCCCGTGTCTTCACGAAAGTCGCGGAGGCAGCCATTGCTCCCATGTGCGAGCGTGGTGTTCGCATCCTCAACTACCTCGACGACTGGCTTATTCTCGCCCAGTCGAGAGAGCAGTTGTGCGAACACAGGGACATGGTGCTCAGTCACCTCAGCCACCTAGGGCTTCGGGTCAACTGGGAAAAGAGCAAACTCACCCCCGGGCAGAGGATCTCTTTTCTCGGTATGGAGTTGGACTCGATCAACATGACAGCGCGCCTCACCGAGGCCCGCGTCCAGTCAGTGTTGAACTGCGTGAGCACGCTCAAGCGCAGAACAGCGGCTCCACTGAAACTGTTTCAGAGGCTCCTGGGGCATATGGCATCTGCAGCCGCGGTAACGCCGCTCGGATTGCTTCATATGAGACCGCTCCAACACTGGCTCCACGATCGAGTCCCGAGATGGGCGTGGCAGAGCGGCTCGTGCCGGGTCCAAGTGACTCCGCACTGTCGCCAAACTCTCAGCTTGTGGTCAGACCCTTCGTTCCTGCGGGCAGGTGTTCCCCTAGAACAAGTGTCCAGGCACTCTGTGGTCACCACGGATGCCTCTGCCACCGGCTGGGGGGCCACGTACAACGGGCATGCAGCTTCAGGTCTGTGGACGGGGCCTCAACTGCATTGGCACATCAATTGCCTCGAGTTGTTAGCAGTACATCTTGCATTGGGCCGCTTCAAAACGCCGCTTCGTGGCAAGCATGTACTGGTCCGTACGGACAGCACTGCGACCGTTGCGTACATCAACCGTCAGGGTGGTCTACGCTCCCGCCGCATGTCACAACTCGCCCGCCATCTCCTCCTCTGGAGTCAGAAGCATCTGAGGTCGCTTCGTGCCATTTATATTCCTGGCCTGCTCAACTGTGCAGCCGACGAGCTCTCACGGCAGCAGGTGCTACCGGGAGAATGGCGACTCCATCCCCAGGTGGTCCAGCTGATTTTCAGGCGCTTCGGGACCGCACAGGTAGATCTGTTTGCCGCCCCGGACACGTCTCACTGCCAGTTGTTCTACTCCCTGACCGAGGGGACCCTCGGCACGGATGCCCTGGCACACAGCTGGCCCCCGGGCCTACGCAAGTATGCGTTTCCCCCAGTGAGCCTTCTTGCACAGACTTTGTGCAAAGTCAGGGAGGACGAGGAGCAGGTCTTGTTAGTTGCACCGTATTGGCCCAACCGGACCTGGTTCCCCGAACTTGTGCTCCTCGCGACAGCCCCTCCCTGGCCCATTCCTCTGAGAAGGGACCTGCTCTCTCAGAGACGGGGCACCCTGTGGCACCCGCGTCCAGACCTCTGGAAACTCCATGTCTGGTCCCTGGACGGGACGCGGAGGTTCTAGGTGACCTACCCCCAGCGGTAGTTGACACCATCACTTCCGCTAGAGCCCCCTCTACGAGGCGCCTCTATGCTCTGAAGTGGAACCTATTCGTTGACTGGTGTTCTTCTCACGAGGAGAACCCCCGAACTTGCTCGGTCAGAGCCGTGCTTTCCTTCCTGCAGGATGGGTTGGAGCGAAGGCTGTCTCCCTCCACCCTTAAAGTGTAGGTTGCCGCCATTGCCGCACATCACGATGCAGTTGATGGTAAGTCGTTGGGAAGGCATGACCTGATCGTCAGGTTCCTGAGGGGAGCAAGGAGACTTAATCCTCCTCGCCCACTCTCTATACCCTCTTGGGACTTGTCTCTGGTCCTTTCGGCTCTTCAGAGACCACCCTTTGACTCTTTGCAGTCAGCTGAGTTAAAAGTTCTGTCTTGTAAAACAGTACTCCTGGTTGCATTGGCCTCCATCAAGAGGGTAGGGGACCTGCATGCATTTTCGGTCGACGAATCGTGCCTAGAATTCGGCCCGGATAACTCTCACGTGATCCTGAGACCCCGGCCCGGATACGTGCCCAAGGTTCCTACCACTCCCTTCCGGGACCAGGTGGTGAACCTGCAAGCGCTGCCTTCGGAGGAGGCAGACCCAGCCCTGGCTTTTCTCTGTCCCGTCCGCGCTCTGCGTCTGTACGTGGACAGAACGCAAAGCCTCAGGACCTCAGATCAGCTCTTCGTCTGTTACGGAGGCCAGCAGAAGGGAAAGGCTGTCTCCAAGCAGAGGATGGCCCACTGGATAGTGGATGCCATCGCCTTGGCTTACGAAGCCCAAGGCGTGCCTTGCCCGCCCGGGTTGAGAGCCCACTCCACTAGGGGTGTCGCTTCTTCTTGGGCGCTGGCACACGGCGCCTCGCTGACAGATATCTGTAGAGCTGCGGGCTGGGCGACACCTAACACGTTCGCTAGGTTTTATAGCCTACGTGTTGAGCCGGTTTCTTCCTGTGTGCTCGCTTCAACCAGCCGGTAACACCGAAGTTTCCTCTCTTGTGTCGGCTTGCTGCGCCACTCCCCTCCACATGGAGCGGATACGTGCGCTTTTTTGCTCCAGTCGAGTTCCCCACTCTGGCGAACCCTGTGAGTTCCTCCGCACCCCTCCGGCAGTCGGACGTTGCGGAGCGTCCGACGCCAGGCCTAGTGCTCGTATGCCTGTGTAACTTGTGCTAGGCTGGGTTCCATATGTGGTGATTCCTGCGGCGATCCCATGTGAGTATTCTTCCACGACCAGCTCCCTGCGGTGAGCCCGTGTCTTTCCCTTGGCAGAGTCCGCTCTGCCGTCACTGTCTGGTGCTGCCTCCCCCTTCTCAGGCTGGAGCCACCCCAGTGACATTCCATATGTTGCACTGCCCTCCGGCCAGTCCATATGTGTATCCTCCACATGTTACCTCCCTTCGGGCAGGATGTGGCTTCCGCAGCGTCCCTCTCCCCTGGAAAGGCACGCTTTCCCAGTGTTATCCAAGAGTTCCACTGTGTGGGTTAAAGGAACAACAGTGAACTCCCTCTACGCAGGTCTTCCGCCCCAGCCATTGGGGGTCTGAGAGCCTTCCGTAGGGCGCTGGATGTGGCAGCAACCGATGGCGTCTTCCATGGGATCCCCTAACGTCGTCACGTCGACGTCACGTCGAACGTGAGCGACTGAAGGGGAACGTCTCGGTTACTAATGTAACCCTCGTTCCCCGAAGGAGGGAACGGGAGACGTGACGTCCCGCTGCCACAGTTGCTGACCATCGCTGTACGGCCGTCTCTATCTCGGCTCCTCAGCGAAAAACAATGAGTGCGGCGTCCGCTTCCTGTTTATACCCGCGCTGCGGGGCGGGGCGCGTGACGCGTTTCACGCACGCCAACGTTCATTGGCTTGTTCTTTAGATACTCGAAGTTGATAGGGCTCCCTGAAGTGATCCCCTAACGTCGTCACGTCGACGTCACGTCTCCCGTTCCCTCCTTCGGGGAACGAGGGTTACATTAGTAACCGAGACGTTTTTCACTGTAAATTATACAATGAGTTGTTCTTTTTCACTTTCAAAAACTGTAAATTTAACGGTATTTTACAGTAAAATTACATTAAATGTACCATTAAATCTATCACAGTTATTTACCGTATTTAGTACGGTAACTTTCTGTTAACCAATTAACAGTTTTGCACTGTAGCATTTTTACAGTCTTTTACTGTTAAAATCACGGACATTTTTTACAGTGTCTCCTCCCATCAAACATCAGATAAATCAGCCTCAAATCTCTCAGCACAAACAAGAGAGGAACTATATGAAGAAGATCTTTCTGGACTGAGACCAGATATGAAAAAGAAAACAAGTAACTTATTGTTGTAAATAAAACTGTCTGCTAAAAAAATCCAGCCTGTATTTCCCTGTAGTTTTCAATTCCCTCTATTTTATTTATTTTCCCCTGTAGGTCAGAATGAGGATGTTGTTGGAAGCTCTGAAATCTTTTTTTTTTCTCTGTGAAAAACAAACAAACAAACAAAACTTAAGTCAAGATATGTTTTAAAGACACCATGACAGCAGGAATTTATTTAGGAATTAATGTCAGTCAGAATGTTTTACCTGAGGATCAGGATCCAGAACACAGTGTTTTCTTAGGAGCTTCAATCTCATTTGCATGTAAGAGTATTTACTCAATTCATTTACTGCTGTTCATTTTACTTATTAGATCAAACATCACATCAGACGGAAGGATGAGTATAGCATCCTGCTAAAAAAAAAAAAACAGCTTATTTTTATTATGTATATTACTTGATTATTTTTCAGTGAAACTAGCACAATACTCTATCTAGCTTTTGCCCATGCCTTTTATTGATGATCTTAAAGGAATAGTTGACCCAAAAATGAAAATTATTTTCACTTTCACTTTTACTCACCCTCAAGTTGTTCTAAACCTGTATGAGTTTCTTTCTTCTGTTGAACACAAAAGAAGATATTTTAAAGAATGTTGGTAATCAAACAGTTGAAGGACCCCATTGACTTCCATAAAAAAAATACTTTGGAAGTCAATGGATACCGTCAACTTTGGATACCAACATTCTTCAAAATATAATCTTTTATGTTTAGCAGAAGAAAGAAACTGATACAGGTTTAGAACAACTTGAGGGTGAGTAAATGATGAGAATTTGAGAGATTAATTCTCAAAATTTGAGAAAGATTAACGAATATCTCTGAGCATGTCAGATCATTCACTTGATTTCTGTTGAAAGTTTCATAAAACTTTTTTTTTTAATTGGGTGTGAAAAGTTCTGTGGCTCTTTTAAACCTAAAACATTGTTTGGCCTGACTGAATTCTCTTAATCATGACACAAGCTAAATGATTTATCTTTATTTTAAATTATCATTGTTTCTATATCTCTGAAAGGCATGATTGTTGGGTTTTATTGATGATCTGAACTTGAACTACAGACATGATAAAAATATAATTGTCAATACAAAATCAGAAATGATTTTATTGATGGTGAAGATTTAGAAAGAGTCAACAGTACAAACATTCCCTGTAAATCATGTGACAGTCAGTCAACTTCTTTTTCTCTCTCTTTCTCTGGGTCATTGAATATTCTTGGAAACGTTAAATAGAATATCTGGTGGTGCGCATTCTTGATCATTTAGCTTTCGTCTCAGTTCAGTTCAGTTCAGTTCCACTTTATTTATCCTTAGAAAGGAAATTTTGTGTGCAGCAGGATCTAAAGACAAACACAGAATAAAAGCACCACCAGATGCCAACAGCATAGTACACACAACACAAAACACACACCAACACATCAGTCAATGGAGACACTCCTTCCTCAGAACCAGTGACAAAAGCAATGCACTACACAGATCAGTATGTCTTAATGAATAATGCCATAAATAAATAAATAAATAAAAATCACAAGACATCATCTAAGCGAGTTCAGGTTCCTAATAGCCACAGGGATAAAGGAATCCCTGGCACGCCTGGTTCGTAACATGGGTAGCCTAAAACGGCGACCTGAGGGGAGCAAATTAAACTCCCCATAAAGTGGGTGATCAGAGCAATTTAAAATTTGGTTAGCCTTACCACGAACCCGATCATCATATATATGTTGCAGTTGTGGTAGCTGTACCCCAACCACCTTAGACGCAACATTTACCAGCCTAACTAACTTTTGCTTATTAATCATTGAAAGGCCATTGTACCACACCACAATACTAAATGTCAAGACTGATTGAATAAAACACTGATAAAACAAGGTCATAAGAGTCCTACACACGCTGAATGACTTCATCTTCCTCAAGAAGAAAAGTCTCTGTTGGGCCTTTTTACAGGCAGCAATTGTGTTGCTCTCAAAAGATAGTTTGTTATCAATGATGGTTCCTAAATATTTGTATTCATCTACAGTCTCAACATTCATCTTCTGAATAACAGTTTGTGAAACATTGTGCTGTACTCTACGAAAATCGATGATCATATCCTTTGTCTTGGAAACATTGATAGACAAATAAAAGTTTTCACACCATGCAATAAAATCATCCACTACAGGACCATGCCCATCCTCATCATTATTCAAAAGGCTCACTATAACAGTATCATCTGCAAATTTCACACAGTGCCTATTCTCATACTTACTCCTACAGTCATTTGTGTATAGAATAAAGAGCAAAGGTGAAAGAACACAGCCCTGAGGAGAGCCTGTGGAGGTAAGGGCTTTTGAGGATAAGACACCATTTACCCTAACACACTGCGACCTGTTTGACAGAAAATCCAGTATCCAGGCAATTAAATTAGAATTCAAGTTAAAAAGAGATTGAAGTTTCTCGGCCAACAAGAAGGGCTGAATAGTATTAAATGCTGAGGAAAAGTCAATAAAAAGGAGCCTCGCATGAGTTTTAGAGGATTCCAGATGTTGATAAAGGGAATTTAATAATGTAAGTATTGCATCCTCAACACCTCTACTAGCCCTGTAAGCAAACTGGAGAGGGTCTAACTGCTCCTCTACCTGCTTCAGTAACTCCTGCTTAATCAACTTCTCAAAACTCTTCATCACCAACGAGGTGAGAGCAACAGGTCGAAAGTCATTTAATACCTTGGGGTTCTTACACTTAGCTACAGGAATAATTGTAGAGTGTTTCCAAATCTTAGGCACTTTTTGCATCTGAAGTGATAGAGTGAAAATTACTTTAAAAATCTCACTTAACTGACCAGCACAAGACTTAAAGGGGTACTTCACCTCTGGGAAGATGAATGTGTATTTAATATTGGTCGTTTGTATAGTAGAAATGTGAAATTATTTTTGAAATTGAAGCTTTCTAGACTGAGAAAAGGCAGAAAATGTATTTTTTACTCATGTGGCTGAAAGACAACATCTCCCAGAATGCACTTGCTTTGCTGCTTACTCCTAAACCACGCCTACCGGTTACAGGCGGCAGAATCTGAAAAAATAGATACAACTAGGCTTGCTTTAATACACCGTGAGTTATTTGATAAATTTACATCGAAATGGTGCTAAATTGCGTTGTACCGGGATGTACTAGCCTAATGTATATAACATAACTTACACTTTCACATTAAAAATATGATGCAAGGCAGGACCATGTCAACAGAGTAGCTTAGCCTTAGTAGCTCTGCATATGAACTGTTTTCCTCCTATTGAAATCACTATTTCTCTAAGCTAATACATTATCTAGGCTAATCCATACTCTAGTAACACTAAAGGTTTATAAAAGGACCCACAGCCAATGTGAGTTATAACTTTTAATTAAACAAATAATTAATATTAACACCTTTACACTCAAATCTCTGCGGATTCAGCGATCTCGTCCAGAAGAAAATGGCATCACTGAGATTGCGACAGCAATAGGACTCTATACCTGTTTCCATCGGCGCACAGCGAGAGCACTGACACGTACCGCCGGTCCGCCCCAGCTCGACTCTGGCCGCGCTCAGGTCTCGCTCCGGCCGGCTCTTGTTCCTCTGTCTCCCGCGACTATTCATCGTTGTAGTGCGGCTTGTACCGGTCTCGCTCTGGCCGCCTCTTGTTCCTCCGTCTCCCGCGACTGTTCATCGCTGTATTGCGGCTTGTACCGGTCTCGCTCTGGCCGCCTCTTGTTCCTCCGTCTCCCGCGACTGTTCATCGCTGTAGTGCGGCTTGTACAGGTCTCGCTCCGGCCGGCTCTTGTTCCTCCGTCTCCCGCGACTGTTCATCGCTGTATTGCGGCTTGTACCGGTCTCGCTCTGGCCGCCTCTTGTTCCTCCGTCTCCCGCAACTGTTCATCGCTTTATTGCGGCTCGTAACGTTACAGGTCGCCGCGAGCATCAGATTCTCGCAACAGATATTCGAAATCCCCTTCTGCCATTTCAACTTCAAAACTATCTTCCGCCGTCGTGATTAGCCTACTATACAAACTTTCTACACAGACCAAGAGGCAATAGCCTGTTAGCTTAGCTTCTACAGAAAGATGGCTGACCCTCTCTTTACATTCTGTGAGTGAGATCCCGCCCCATATGGGCGTGGTGAAAACATGCGGAACACTGGCTGTAGTCTTTAGGCTCTGGCACAAAAATCCTCCGATGACGCAAAATGACGATTTTTGCGTCATCGGAGGATTTTTGCCAGACTAAAAATTAATTTTTCTCTCATATCAGGGGGATATGAGGGGGGAAGCACGGTAATTCGAAAATACTACTGGTTTTCTACTAATACAAAGCTTAATGCTAAATCCTGAAGTAACCCTTTAAGGACTCGACCACTGATGTTATCAGGGCCAGGACTTTTCCTAACATTAGTTTGTTTAAATAATGATTTGACCTCAGCTACATCAATATCAAAATCAAAAATACAATCACTGACCAAATTATCACTCATGTGACCGATTTTTTTCGCTAAAATCACTATTAGAAAATCGCATATAAAAACGATTTAATTCATTTGCTAGCTGCTCATCAGAATCAAAACCATTTAATGACACAGTGCTAGAGCCTTTGTGCATACCTATCATTAATTTCATTCCATCCCACACAGATCTGAGATCAGACTCACTGAATTTAGACTCAATTTTCTTTTTATACTGAAGTTTAGCCTTTACTATTTCAGCTCGCACAACCTTCCTGATTTCAGTATATGCACTTTTGTCACCACTATTAAAAACAGTCCTCTTTTCCCTTAACAGATGTTTCAGTTCTTTAGATATCCAAGGCTTATTATTAGGGATGCACCGATACCACTTTTTCCAGACCGAGTCCGATACCAATACTTTCATTTTTGGTACTCGCCGATACCGATACCGTAACCGATACCTGTATTTTTAATTTTCAATTAATTTTCAATTCATGCATTTGTAATTTTTAAATGTATTGGTAGAGAAACCAAAATAATATCAATCATATTAGTTGTTTATTAAATTTAAACTTAATTAGTTCAACAAATATATATTTCATGCACTGCATAAATTAAATATATATGGATCTTTTTGTAAAGTTGATAGAGGTAGCCTATTTAGCCAAGAGCAGAGAGTAATTTATTTGTCCTTTGTTTGATTAACATTAAAACACAGCAGCAGATTTATTAAAGTGCCGCCCCTTTAAGGCCGAACGCACTGACGCCATTTGAATTATACTGTCTACGTTCACTTGAGATATATAACAGACTTTTACTAGGATACTCGCCAATGTGTTTTTACATAGTTTTGTGTGAATTCGTCCGTACAAGCGCAATGCGTGAAAGACTTCCATTCAGTATTTGCGCGCTGTCTGGTGGTTTTCGGGGCGCGCGCTGTGGATGTTTGAAGTTCATGGAAATTCTTGACCTGCAAATGTCCAGTAATAATGTAGGCAACCACTCGTTAAACATCAGTAAGGTAACAGTTCATGTTTTACTTACATATACGATTTAGTTTTAATCCAAATAACACGTGCTGAGTGAATGATCCGCAATCAACAGCATTCAACAGAAGTGCGCTCTCTCTCTCTCTCTCTCTCTCTCTCTCTCTCTCTCTCTCTCTCTCTCTCTCTCTCTCTCTCTCGTCAGTTAACGTTATTAATAAGCTACATGCCTCGTTTTACTTGATTTGCCATTGACATCCGACTGAACTACAAACTTTCCACTGACGTCTGTGAAAAAGGGATGCGCTCGACCAGCTCGCGCGTCTGTGTCATAGCGCGCTCAATCCTCTGCGTGTTTTTCTCTTATCTGCTTGCGCAACATATAGTTATATAGACGACGCGTTAATATATTCTGTTTAATATTCCACTGATAAGATACATTTATTTCATATACAGCCTTCATTTTTTATCCCCATTATAATTTCTGACACTGTACATGCTGCCTGGTATCGGTTGTTGGTATCGGGGCATTTTTACGAGTACGAGTACAAGTACATGAGCTCAGTATCGGGCCCGATACCGATACTGGTATCGGTATCGGTGCATCCCTACTTATTATTATGATAGGAAACAACTGTCTTAGTTGGGATCACACTGTCCACACAGAAAGAGATGTAACTGCATACTGCATCAGTCGTTCATCAATGTTGTTGGATGAGTCTTGAAAAACAGACCAATCGGTGCAGTCAAAACAGCCCTGTAGGGCCATAGTACTCTCCTCATTCCACATCTGTACCACACGTGCCTGCACTTTGTCCCTATGTAGCACAGGTCTGTATGTGGGCAAAAGATGCACCACATTATGGTCACAAAATCCTAAAGGAGGACCTGCAACAGACTTATATGCGCCCTTGATAGAGCCATAGCAGAGATCCAATAGTCTGTTCCCCCGAGTGGGACAGGTGACATACTGCGTAAAACTGCTCAGCGTCTTTTTACAGTTGACATGATTAAAATCACCAAGAAAGAAGCACGGGGCATCAGGAGAAATAGATTGTAGTTTTTGAGCTACTGAAAAGATGACATCAGAAGCGGATTTTATATCTGCTCTTGGGTGAATGTACACTACTGTCAAAAATATTTGGGGGAATTCCCTAGGCAGATAGAATGGTCTAACAGACACCAACAACAGCTCGATGTCCGGTAAACAAATCCGCTCACGCACAGTGGCACCGTTGCACCACTTCGGATTGATGTACAGACAAACACCCCCGCCGTGGCGCTTACCTGTCATCTCCGGGTCACGGTCCAAACGGATCGGAAACCCATAACCATCAATGTTCACAGTAGAATCGAGGTCAGAGTCAGTCAGCCACGTCTCAGTGAAGGCCATCACACAAGTGTCCCTAAACTCGCGCAAAGAGGCCACACACGTTTGAAGTTCATCAGTCTTATTCCTTAAGGACTGGACATTGGCCAGCAGTATCGTTGGTAGAGGTAGACGTTTCCTTTCCAGTAGTTTTCTTAGTCGATGCCGCACTCCGCCGCGTTTCCCTCTCTTCCTGGTTTGTTTACCTGGTGTAACCGGACGCCTAAAGCGTTGTATCTGAGCATTGTCACCGACTGAAAAGTCGAAACAGTCAAACTCCCCGCGACTTACTAGTCGAGTTACATCTAGGTCCACCACATAATTGCTTGATTTAAGTCCCAGGAGAAAGTCTCTTGTGTATTGGATCCTGTCGGGTTTCACAAACAAACCCTGAGCGATGTTCAACACGATTGTCAGAAGTAGAAAAAAAAATATCTCCATTGATGCAACGGACGGATAAACACGGCAGAACGCCCATACACAAACTAAAATAAAAATAAATAAATAAAACGTTGTAGTTTAAACATAAAGACGTAAACAATAGGCTTACGGACAACAAACAAACGCAAACACCTGCTACCGGGTCGCCTGCAATGAGCCGCGCCCCCTATTCCTGTGACAGCATATTCTGATGTCATCGACAACATCACATAATATTGACATGCGGAAGAGTCTGTTTGAAGAGTTTGTATTGTTTGAAGAAGTATTGGTTTCACCTTAATTTCGGGAATATTTGATATATTTAAATATAATAGGCATATAATTGAATAATATTAGGGCATCATGATCATCAGGTATGTTCTGAATGAAACACTGTTTGGACAAACGTGTGTGTTCCGGTGTCGCTGAAGCTTGTTAGCTTGTATCAGTTTTTGGCCTGGTTTGTTTTGATCCTCAACTGCTTCATTTAAACTAGCATTTACCAGGAAAACTTATGGAGATCATTAACACATTAAACATGCATTGATTAATCAATGATTAACATGTTTATGCATGAAAATAGCTTTAACTTTTGTTTTGATTTAGTCATTATCAATTGACCCTTCGCGTGGAGCTTGATTGACAGGTGTTCTGACCAATCATACTTCGCCATCCGCCATTTTGTCCGACAAAGCAGTCAGGAGAGTTAGTAGATTAAAGTAACACTAAGTAACAATTTTCAACCTTCATAATATATTTCCAAGACCCTTGTGATGGTACATCGACTTAAAATAAGTTAAATGACACGTCTGCCATAGCCTGACAGGGTCTGTGTCGCTTTTACTGGCACTATGTAACTTCGGGGTTCGGGTCGGAACCCGTGCACAAAAAGAACTACAAAATTCGACTGCTTTACGTCAAGCGCTACAATAGTCATTATTTCGTTTTTCTTCGTTTCTGATGTCACAATACATCATCCTTTCATGAAATAATGTAACATACTCTACCTTGTCTGTGGACATCGTTCATTCTAAAGCCGGTGCTGGGTAAACACCGAGCGTGCGTGCGACGGTAGGCTAAATTATTTACGACAGCGGCAATGGACAATTTCGTTTCCAACAAGTAGAGCGACCGCAGAGGAGAAATACTTAGTGTTACTTTAACATGGGAGGATTTGAACTTGAAAAACGGAGTGTACTGACGCCTTTCCGCGGTTAAAACAACATTCCTTCTTATGTTCATTCATGTTTATTTGATGCTATAAATGAACTAGAAGGAAGAGATGATCGGTTCACGAGCAGTTTTAACTGATACTCTACAGCGATCTGTCACGACACATTAAAGAGCCACAAAACGGTATTTATTGTTTCAATTTCTTTAAAAAAATGACCAAATTTGAAAGGTGAGACTTTGTTTAATATGTTTAATATCAAAAGTAACCGAAAAGTAACCTGGTCTGTCCTGTCTGTCAGCGTGTTGTCAGTCTCTTCTCTGCTCCGCGATGTATTTTCCACTGTGTGAGAACATGAGAGCGGCGTAGCTTGTCGGACATAGCGACAGTAACTAAGGGGGGCGGGTCTTTGCGAAGGGTCAATTTGCATAGCATTTTGTATGACCATCTTGAATCTCATTGCTTGTGCAGTTAATTCTATCTGATAGTAATTTGATTGATATAGACTTATAGTGAGTTACCAGTAAAATAAGATGGGTAAAGTACCTTCAAGAACATTTACTGCTAAATTGTACCATATTTACAGATGCGTTTAGCATTCTGGATGATGATGATGCAACAGCCAATGTATTATTAAGATAAATAAATGGAAATCTTTGCCAAATTATTTGTAAATTGATGCATTTTGACAGTTAAGTTGAAAAATTATTGACAAATCAAATGACTGGTTAATAACATAATAATAGTAAAAATAAACTGTAATGTATTAAGTATTTAACCTGCTTTTTTAAGAGACTATGAATTCAGATGTAAATGCTTTCACTGTTATCATATAGTGAATGATGAATAATGTTTAAAATGCTCCATGAATTATACTAATTTATTAAATGATAAAGACCTTCTTCCCCAGTTCTGAGGGGCGCCTTACCCCAAGAATCTCACTTTTAGCAATTTTTATTTCAAAATGAAAACATTTTCATACCAGATCTGGATGAATTACTAGTTGTTGTGGAATTTATAGCCTATAACTTTTTTTCCCTTCCCATCCAGTTGCTGCTCCTTCTGTGTGTTTGCAGTGCTGATAAATAAAGGTGAGAACAAAACAAACTGAATTTAAAAAATAAATTCATGGCCCAGATTAATGTATATATTTTTTCTGTCATTAACATTACACTTACAGTTTCTGTTGTTTCAGTGTGTCTGCAGGAAACAGTAAAGGCTGTTATAGGTGGTTCTGTTCTCCTGCTGTGTTTTCACACTAAAGATGATCTTAAACTTCAAGACATTAATGTGCATTGGAGACACAATGGCAGCAAGATTGTGTATGATATAGTCAAGGGTAAAGATTCAGTAGCAGAACAAGACCAACCGTACAAGAACAGAGCCGAAACTTTCCCACAGGAGAATGAGAGAGGAAACTTCTCCATCAAACTCACAGATCTCTCTCACACTGATGCTGGAGAGTTCACCTGTCAAATCACTCCATCAGATGAACCAACGTGATCTCATGAGAATACGTGTGTATTTTTACGTAGTGTAGTTCTATCATACGTACATTTGTTTACGTTTTATATACGCAGAAACGTATAATACTGACGTATTTACAGCACTAAAACGTAAAAATATTTACGTATTGACAGTACAAAAACGTAATTTATTTACGTATGAACTAATCTACCGACGTAGACATTTGTACGTGTTGCTATTTATGCATAATCTTGGCATTAATGTTTTGACTCTATTGCATTCAACTGTCTTATCAATTACGTTTTCAGTCGCATTTATTAATATAATAGGCCTAAGAACGTTACTCATAAATATTAACATTTCGCTCTGTTCGTGCCTTCTGCAGCAAACTCGTTTTGGAGGACTAGCCTGCGTGGTGTTAAAAAGGAATACACTTTTAACCTTAAAAATACCTTGTTTAATCGTTTAACCTTTTTGTAGTATTTAGTGTATTTACACAAAAAGCATTTTCTCCAATAAAACACAACATACTGATACATTCACAAAAGACATACATTTTATTAGCTTGATGTAATCCAAATCCTAGAATCCATACGTTGTTTGCAAGAAACAGATCCAAATTCAGCCTTTTATCCAGAGATCTTCATCTTCATTTCTCAGCAGCGACCGCAAACGTATCCTGCGCTGGTGATGAATTCAAATTCAAAAAATGCGCCTTCAAGAAGCGTTACGACATGTGTTTGTGAATGTGAACACATGGGGAACAGCTGAGAACAAGAACAAGGACAAAGACTAAACAAGAGGGCGAAGTAAAGGGAAACACGGATGCAGGGCCAGGGGAGCACAAAAAGTTTCTATTTGTTAATGCTTTCAGTATAAGAGTAAAGTGGACAAAGAGCTACAATATGTACAAAACAAATGGCTCTGCTTTCTTAGATAAATCGTATTTTAAACTGAAGACAAATATTACGTGTGTACATTGTACCAGTGTGAAAGAATAGGTTGTGGCAAGGGGGTTGAGGTTATTTGCAGATAGAGAGTAAGACTGTGAGGGAGACACAATTGTTAAAGGTGCCATATGTCAAAAAATCAATTCATACTCCACATATTCCTTAGCAGATGGGGGCAGTATACCTCCAGAAAGTTGGCCTACTCTAGTCTGTTTTTTAGTTTCAGGTTGTTAATCTTCTAAAACCGTCAAATAGTCCGCTTTGTCCCGCCAAAGCCTATTTTGATCGGTGAGGGATGTAGAATAGAATGACTGCTGCCGCTGCGCTTGACAGGGTGCGTTACGAGCAGAGAGAGAGACAGAGAGAGCGAGTGAGCCCCGGCCGCGCGCGCGCGCACTCTCACGTCTTCAAACAACACGAGAGCGGTCCTGCTCTCTCTCCCTCGCGCATATTAATCAAATCAATTGACACGATAGTAAGACCGCAGTTTCGCGTGGAGCATTTGGAGATTTTTAGAGATTAAAGAGATACAAGCAGTGCGAGTTATTCGTGTGTTGCAGTTTGGCTGGTGGTTATGTATGTTGCCCGCATACCGCCTCCCATGGCCGAAACTGGTATTACGACACCTGTCGGGCTGGCGCTAGTAATTTAGCATGCTAATTTAGGTTTATATCTCGGCAGCACTATAACTTGTCAATTTTTTAATGACATCATTGCACTTATTTCTTCTCATTCTATTGATGCGTATAGCTCATTATTTGTATTTTTTACCTCAATTTTTACATATGTCACCTTTAAGGAATTTGTCTAATGACAGCTAGTAATAACAAGTGTTAAGAACAGGTCTTGTCATTTTGCACCTGCTGTTCCTGCAAGGACTGTGTGTTACGTCTTTGTTTTTGTTTCATGTCTAAATTTGCAGACTGTCACAGTCATGTTTCCTATCTTGTCATGTGATTTCCTGGCCCTCATGTGATCCTGCCATGTGCTCTCCTTGTCAGGTGTCCTATGGTCTCATTGGTTCTTTGAGTACATTGTGCACAGGACTGTCCCTTGTCTTGTCATTAGTAGTGGATCCGTTACCGAGTGCTGTGCTGGTCCTGATCTGTAGATTAAGTTGCTAAAAAGCGCTCATGCTATCTTTTGTTTGCTTCTTTCCAGAGCAGGTTTTGTTCAATCAAGACCTAAATTCACAGTAGAATCTTCACTGAATCTTTGTTCAGTCAATTCAATCAACAAACCTAAGCAAAGCATAGTCATGTTTTTCCAGTTCTCGCTGTTTTGGTTTTTGTACACAAATAAGGGTGTTACTGGACAGTCTACATACGTATCATGCTCTTGTAGTCATGGTAAACTATAAGACTGGGAATGCCAAGGAATATGAGAACACATCAGTTTAATTAGAGGAACTATACTTTTTCTATGTGTGTCTGAGTAGTGCTGTTTTTCAGCAAGAAAAAAACGTTCTAATCTTTTTTATTAATGAATAAATAAACAGCACAGCAATGAAACGTTTACTTGCACAAACAAATACAAACAAAGCACAAACAAGACTTTTTGGAGTTTATTTTTGTTATTATTAGTATTTGACACATATTTATATATTATACATAAACTCATAATTGGGAAACTGATTATTTTGAGTCTTTTCTTTTTCCAGTTTCCCTCTTTAAATGTGTGTTTGTTTGTTGAAGGACAAATATCTTACGTGATCTTTGATTCAATTTTAAATCTCAGAACCCTGCATTTTTAAAGGGGTGTGTATTTAAAAAAAAAAAGCTATTGTATATGGCTTGCTTTAATTGATCAAGTGATCTTTCTCAGAATTTTTGTCTGCTGAAATTGATGAACAAAACAAAAACTGTATTTTTCTGTTTAAAGTTTCAAACCAGACTGACCACTAAGTTTGTCCACATGTTCATATACACACAATGCCAAATTTAATACAAAAGCACAATAGCCGCCTTTCCACTGCCGGGCCAGGGCCGGGCCGTGCTAGTGCGTGCCAGGGCCAGTCGCGTTTCCACTGTCACTTCCGGGGCTTGAGCGGGGCTTACTCGGGGCCAACGGCCAGGATTTCTGGCCCGTCGAATACCTTGGGCCAAAGCAGTCCAGCTCGGGCTAGAGGCGTGCTCAAGGTAAAAGGCGGAGTTTATCGGTGTTAGGGAAAGGTATGGTCTGCGGCAAGATGCACTATTTCACTTTTTTATATCGCGCAAAATCATCGCTGCTCGAAATGGAGAATCGCCTGTACTGGTCTGTCGAGGATACCAAAGCTCTTCTGAGCATTTGGGCAGAAGAAAGAGTACAACGTCAATTTGACGGCGTGTGCAGAAACGAGGATGTTATCAAGTACATCGTTGCTGAACTTGCTAAGCTAAGTATTAGCCGAACAACGCTTCAAGTTCGGGAAAAAAATAAAAAAGTTGCGGGCGCAATACAAGGTGATTAAAACGCACAATGGAAAAAGCGGAGCCCAGAGAAGGAACTTTCCATGGTTCGATTTGATGGACGGTGTGCTGGATCACCGTCCCTCTGTTAGTGGCGAGACAAGTCGGGACACTATGGCAGCCACGGCCGGTGAGTTAATATACATGCTATCTTCCTAACTTTAAAATAAATAAATATTGTATAAGTGGCTCATGTGCTTGTTTATGTTTTGTGTGCTAGAATCGTCATCCCAGAGTGTTTTATTTGACTCAGAAGTGGAGCAGGGACCGTCTACACTTCCACTGCTAACGTCGACACCTGGTATGCAAAAAATATACAAAATACACCACAGAAGTATTCAATTTTTTGTTAGTTTCTTTGTCAGTATGTAATTAACGTCATGTGTATATATGTTTATTACAGAGAGACATGACGACCCTGAAGATCTAACCATAATAAGAGGAGGATCACATCACATTCCACAAAGGACTAGACCAGGTATTTATGCGTTTAATGTACCTGCTAAATATATGTAACAGACTTTACAGTTTGGTATACTGTATGTGCTATACCACAATCTATAATCTATCAGAAGACATCTCAAATATCCTGCTTATTTGTGTGTCTGCTTTTACAGAGAGTCGCAAACGCAAATCTGTAAATTTGGCAACAGGGGAGTTTTTGCAGTGTATGCGGGACATAACACAGCAACAGATGGAAGAAGAGCGTGAGCTAAGAAGAGAAGAAATGAAGAAAGAAATGATGATGAGACGAGAGGAATTGGACTATGATGCACAACTCAGACGGGAGGAGATGTCACAAAGGCAGAAAGAATCAGAGTCTTTTGCATCAGTCTTCAGTCATTTGACCGCAGCCCTTCTCCAGAGGAAGTAACTTAGATGGACAACACATCTATCTTTCTGTTTTCCTTAATGCCTTAATTTTTTTGTGTAAATAGTAGGCTACTTCTTAAAATCACCTGCTGTTTTGTTTGTAATGTATGCACATTTGTAAGTAGTACTTCTCAAAAGCACCTGTTTTGTTTCATTTGCATGTATGCACATTTTATAAGCACCTTTGTATTTTTGCACTCTGATGTAAACTTAATAGGCTATATAAATAAAGTAATAGCTGTGCTATTATAACTGAGTCAAATGTAAATCATGCTTATTAAGGGGCACATTATTAAAAGCAAAATACACATTATTATAGTAAAAATTATACACCTATTATAAGGCATATTATGTAAAATGAATGTTACTTAAATACATTCTTTATGAGTAATTCATTGTTGGTTCATGTTAGTTCACACTGCATATACGTTTGCAAAAAAAACTTTAGATTTAAATACTTAGTAATATTTGGCATTTGCTTTAACTAAGATGAATACATACTGTGTAGTAAATGCTCACTATTAGTTTATATTATATAAAGTATTTAACTAATGTTAACTTATGAAAACCTATTGTAAAAGTTACCTACATGATAATGTACTAAAATATAAAGACTTTGTGACTCAGATAAGCCATTATTGCAGGTATTCGTATAGACTTCTAGGCATACTGATGGGAAACATTATCTAAACGGCTGTCTGATGGGCACCTTTTGTATTCTGTAATGCAAATATGGTCCTAGTCAGTAGAATGATAATTAGGCTAAGCATTTATTGGTATAGACTACTATCCATACTGATGGGCACATTATTTAAACGGCTGTCTGATGGGCACCTTTTGTATTCTGTAATACTGTAAACAGTGTAAGCAGATTAACATTTTAAAGTACCATTAACAGAAGTGACCATATCTAAATAAATTTCAACAGACATATAGTTACAACTGCAATTTAAAAAAAAAAACTGTAGAGCTGAATATGTTTGATTTTATTTAAAAAATAGTGAGAAGATTGTTAAATTGTATGTTATTAAAAACATTTTTGCAGTATTCACTCTGTATGCTTAAATGTGCTATTGATCTGATATTGTCTGTTGTAACCATGTACCATTTAGGATAAAGAATTGTATTCAAGTCACAAAACAGGGTTATGCCAAATCTGAATTTCAAATAGTTTATTTGTAACAAACACAATATAAAAACAACTTACAATTATTGCTGCTGCATGAACAACTGTTGCAGAGCACTTCTTGCATCTGAACGCTCATCACCAACATTGCAAAGTGAACGTTCAGCATCTTTATCACGATCACACCACTCTGGTATAAATCTGTCCATGTACAATTCGCACAAGTTGTGCAGTGTACAGCACGTCTCAACCATATCAACAACAACATTTACATTGCAGTCATTTCGCTTACTGAGACACTTCCACCTTCCTTTCAACCTCCCAAACGCATGTTCAACCACACAACGGGCTCGACTTGTTCGCATGTTGTATAGTTCTTGGCCCTCTTGTAAGCCTGCCAGTATCAGAATATGGTTTTAGCAACCATTTCTGCAATGGGTAAGCAGAATCACCAAGAATGAAGTATCCAACATCAGTTCCACATATGTTTTTCACTCTGCCAGAAAAACCATTACTGTCTGTGGCCCAAGCCCATAGGCGTGACTTTCTGAGGACACTAGCGTCGTGTTCTCTCCCTGGCTGTCCAACATTCAGGTCCCAGAACATCCCTTTGCCATCCACAGTTGCTTGTAAAATTATGGAGTGCCAACCTTTTCTGTTGTGGAAATCTGATTGGTATTGTGGAGGTTTTAATATAGGGATGTGAGAACCATCAATAGCACCCACGCACTGTGGAATTCCATACCTCTCTTCGAAGTAATCTGCCATCTCAGATAGTTTGTCCTGGTCTGGTGTTTTGATGAACTTGGGCCGAAGTATTGCAATCACAGCCTTACAAAAGTCATGCACACAGCGGCAAACAGAAGTCTGACTGACAGCAAACAGGTTGGCTACTGTCCTGTACTCTGTTGTTGATGCTAGTTTATACAATGCAATGGCTAACCGTTTCTCCAGAGGAATGCATAATCGATAATTTGTATCTTGTCGCTGTAGTGCAGGCTTCAGAGTTGTACAAATGTATGTGAATGTTTCTCTGGAAATTCTGAAGTCGCCCAGCCACTGCTCATCTGTGAATCTTTGAGCAGTGTTCTCCCACCAGTCACTTGTTCGCTGATAGGCCCACACCTCAGCGGTCCGCATTATATTGGTGTAGTAGTGATGCATCATCTGAAAAATAATAGAATGAAGTGTAAACATTAATTACATAATTATGTTACAGATCTGTACATGTACATAAATGAAAGGCACTTCTACAGCATTTATAAATATTTGCTAACCCATTTATTAATACATTACACTCCAATGTTTTAATTGTTACAATCGGTTAACGCACTGTGAACAAATTAACAAACCAACAGCTGATTTTATTTGAAAATCTAGCGTTAACAAAGATAAACAAATACAGTAACAAATGTATTGCTAAAGTTTCGTTCATGTTAACCCATAACTTACATTACATACTTTACTTTCTTGCAAAGTGGTACTGTAAATATTACTTCCCTAATTATGCGAAATGTAAATGCATACCGTATATTCATAATCATGGGTATAAATAGATGTACGGTATTAAACGAATAATACAATGACAGTTTTACATTGACACCTAACTTTAATTATATTAATATAGCAAGCAAGATATGATAAGCTAGCAAAATATTTGTGTCTTTTCAGCAGATAGTAAAGACAGTGAAAAGCTCAGAAAAACAACTCCGTGCAATATGATTTGAAGTTATGCTAACATCGACTACAGGATACGAATTAACTATACTATAAAATAAAATATTTACCGTTTCCATCCATTGCTGGCGACTCTGCATTCGCCGTAACCGAATCGCACGTCGTTGGATCGCCCTCTTTCGCCTTGCAGCCAACATAAGCTTTCGGCGTTGTCGCCGCTGAACCTCCATCTTCTTATCTTGGCTTTGCTGCCTCATCTTCCACCAAGCAAATACCAAAAAGAGCAAACAAACAGACGCTTCGGTCCTCTCCATCTCGATCGTCGTGTGATTTTAGCAAGCTAGTGTGTCCTGCCTGAATGAACTTCATAATTCCCGCTGAAATGGGTGGGGTTGTATGACGTTCGATCCAGGAAGGCGTGTTAAGGGCGGGGTTTATGGCAGCGCTGCGGGGCTACTGGCCCTGCAGTGGAAACGCAAGCACGGTGCTTGAGGCCCGAGGCCAGTGGCCCGGCTCGGCTCGCTGTTAGCCCTGGCCCGGCCCTGGCCCGGCAGTGGAAAGGCGGCTAATGAAAATTCTAGAATACATAAAATACAAAAGGCTTTGCTTTTTGTAGGCAAATAACAGTACATTGTAATAATGAGAAAGAAAAGATGCATTAAGCAAAACAAAGACGTGTGCTAAAGAGATCAAAACAAGCAAGTCATTCAACAAACCCAATGAAAAGGGTTCATACAAAGAATTCATAACCAGGTTGCATATTCTTGTTCCATTTACATTTTGATCAAAACAAAAGCTTTTGTTGCGACTCGAACCACCCCTCACTAACAGTTGAAGCAGATATATGTTGCTTGGCACATGATTAGTGCTTTTACATTTATGATAATGTTAATAATCGATATATTATTCATTCAAGAAATGCCTTTTTGTATTGTATGTATTAAAGCATTTTTGTATTGTGCCTTTCTTCAGATTGCTTTTGAAGTTGACATTATTTGATGTTTTATAAGGAGTGGTGTTGCTGTAGTGACCAGGATGTTGCATTTATATAAACTCCCACAAGTGAAAAGAGTTTTTATTTTTTAAATTAATGAATACTTCCAAAGTACCTCAGCTGTTATTCAAAATGAACATTTAAAATGGTATATTCAGCATCTGGAAAGAAGTGGTTGGTCATGATGATAAAAGGATATTTAAATGCCCAGACACTGATTCAAATTGTATGTATCCAAATGTGCATGTGTATTATGCACATCAGTTACAGTACATCTCATATTACCACAGGAGTGCTTTGCCAGCATTTCCCTTTAAAAAAAAAAAAAAAAACCAAACCATGTGAGAGACGTGATAAGGAAGTAAAAATTAGCTTTTAGTAAAAATCAACTTGACAAAGCCTTAAACACCTTGAACAGATGACGACGAATGGGGTTTCGCTTAGAAAGCCTTTTGACTTCGAGTATACAAAACGAGCCAATGGCAAAGAAATGCCATGGGTCTGTGGAATTTGCATAGCGTACCTCCGCCTGACCTCGGGGTATAAATAGAGGACGCCGGCAACATGCAGATATGTTTTCGCTTCGGAGCCAAGAGTATCTCTTCACTGAGAGAAATACAAGGCTTTAGACGGAGCTTACAGCCTCGGAGCAAACACACTCACACACAGCAGGCAGCGAGGCAGACAGGAGCAATCGATCAGAGACAGGAGCAATCGAAAGTAGAAAATGATTTCCGTATCCACTGTACACCCTCTCATAACATTATTCCCAATCCAAAGCCAAACCCAGAGCCCATGTCCACTGTGGAAAAGGAGCCAGAGTCCACCGCCAGAGCCAGTGTCTGGGTCACATCCGTGCCAGAGGGAGTTTTAGTGAAGCTGAAAGAGGAAGAATGGCTGATTGACTGGAATACAGAAGTAGTGATTCCGACCCTGATTTTCCACTCTTCCACTTTTTTTTGCGCTGAATACAATGACATATAATTAACAAATATATAAAATATATTTATATAAATGTAAAATAAAATGTATATACAATATGTTATATCAGATTTTTTTATTTTTTTTATTCATTGGAATATTTTTAGATTACAAAAATTAATTCCTCCAAGTAAGAAAATCTTACACTTTTGACAAGAAGCATGAATAATAATTATAAGAATAATTGGACATTAGCCGTAGTAATCTACTACTAGTTAACTATGCCGAGAAACCCAGGACAGAAAAGGTTTGTAATTTTACTTTGTCGAGCTCAAGTGGAAATACGTCAAATTATTGTTAAATACAAACACTTTTTACAGGCTAAATGCAAATGCTAACTGAACCAGCGCAATAACTACACTTTAATATGTATTGATAACTAATGGACCATGTTTAATGAGTCTTTTTCCAAACCAATAATGGTATAAATGTTTAAAAACTTTTTTGTTAGCCAAAAAGGTATGTAATATATTTCTAAATAATTTTATTTTAGTAAAAATTGTGACAATTGGCACCAGTCTCCAGCGTCTGATATTACAATGTAAAAATATTTATTCTTGACATTAAGTATATTAAGCACATGATATTTTAAGAACATGTTATATAATCAATCACATGCTGTTGCTTGCTGAATAGCATCCACGTCAGTGAACTGAAAGTGGAACAAAGAAAACATTAACATTCAGCTTTTTATTAATATTAGCAATAATCCAAACAAAAGGCTCTATGATTTCTTCTAATAACAGCTCAGCAAGAATTCTTAACAATTATCAAAACTTACAGTAATTAATTTTTCTACTATTAATGATAGTTTCACATATTTGACCTTATTGTGATGTTGGTTGGTTTGGGTCATGAGGCTGATATATAACTCGTGTCTGAAGTAGATCAGGATCATATTTTTCCAACCGTTCTGTTTTTCCAACAGCAAAAACTAAAAATGAGACACGTAATTCAGATTTAATATTTACTCAAGGGTAGATTATTCTGTCTTAAATGGTAAAGATATATACTGTATATGACGAGACCTAAAAACCAAAATAGTAAAAAAAAGTAATGAAAAACTTCACATGAGAAGAGCGTTATATTGATATTTTAAGACTACAGTATATTTCATTTGCTAATTAAGTTTTTAATTAAAGAGTAACTCACCGATGAGCACAATGATCAGAAGCCCGATTATCAGTCCAGATATGGTGATAATAATCTGACATTGTGTCTGATTATGATTAATAAACTCCACCACTGTATGATTGTGACACTCAGTTAGTTGAGTTGATTCTGTAAAGAAAGTGTCCACAGTTACAGTAATAACCGACTGACTTTAATATTTATATCATTTTCATCTCTGTGTGTGCAAAATTATGTTGTTCATGAGTGTGTAAAAAATCCTGAAGTAGTACATAGCAAAATAATTATTCACACTGTACATCAATATCTCTTGATCACTGTAAAAGTAAATGAACTCACCGGTGAAGTGCAGTCTGGTGCTTTTGCTGAGTTTTGGAGGTGTGCCTGTGTTCATACAGTAATAAACTCCTAATTCATCAGCAGTCACATTATTAATAACCAGACAATGTTTAAATATCACAGAATATTTCTTTCTGAATGCATTTTTTAAGTAAAAAGGTGATATTGGTGTTGGGAATGACCGTAGAATCACTGTTGGAGGATCTGGTGTTTTCAGTAAAATCCAATAAACCTCATTTTCATCAAGATCACAGTTTATGGTCACATTTGATCCCAAATCAGTGAGTTGATCTGAGACTGCAGCTCGACAACAGATTAACACATCTATAAGATAAAAATAAATAAATAAACATGCATCATATTCAGTATTACCCAATTAAAACCACTGTGATATATAAAACAATGTATGATTTATGATAAAACAATTTAGTTTAAGTTTGTAAAGTGCATGTAAATATATTGCCATGTAAAACTCACAGAGCTGAAGCTGAATGATCTTCATGTTGTCGAGATTAAAACACTTCAGAATGATTCTGCTTCTCTCCACACAACATTAAGATGAATCTACTGCAGCTCTGAAGAAAAAACAGGAAGACAAAAATCTTTCACATCAAGCAGAGGAAGTCAAAAACTCTGACCACAACATCTAATGCCCTTATTACCATCACCACTTTATTAATAAAAACCTGTTTTGTTCTTTCATAACCACTGTTTTCATTAGGTATTTGAGCTTGTTTTATCTTGAACACAGCTTGACGTGTGTTTAATTAAAGGTGTATTCAATAGTTTGCTTCTAATTTAAAACCAAATAAATTGTGAGTCATCTGACATAAGATGAAGACTGTAAACATAGTATTCTATAAAAAGTGTTTTTAAAATGATGTGAACCGCTGTGTTTTACTATTCATCGGAGAGATCCTCACGCTCATAAAGTTCTGAATTGATGACATATTTGTGGTTCAACCCAGAAGTTCGCATCACCCTGATTCCCTCGACAAAAAGCCAATAGGATTTTCCCATTGTCTTATAAGCAGAAATAAGCTCTACAACCAATACAAGTTTATGATTATCATGATAATCTTAAGAAATGAACACCTTTTATGAAATATTGAAACCTTGGTAAATAAAATCACCAGAAGTAAATACTAAATAGCTAAAGTTAGGCTATAAACTTTAACATCACCTACAATACATTATTGTTGTATTACAAAAATACATAATCTCTGCAACACTATATTGGCTACTGTCTCTAGAGTATTGTTGTTTGGTGATGATGCCCAAATTACTTCTTACAGATAAGAAAATTACTTATTGTGTAGACTGTTCTTTAAAATTCACTAGTATCAGTGTAGATAAACCTGTTTAACACCATCGTATCAGTAACTAGAGTCAGTGAAACAGGCCGGCTGCAGAGAAACATTCACTAAAACACTGCTTCAGAGTGGATTGGGTGGAGAGATACAGTTTTCAGCCTCTAGAGGGCAGTAGAGAACTGAAATGTATACTTTAAAGTTGCCATTCATTAGAAATTCAACTATACATGTTTAATATGAAAATAAATGTAATTTGGTTAAATTATATGTGTATTTTATCTTATTTGTCCATCATCATGATCATATGCAATGTAACTTCTGCATCCTCCGCACGTAAACCACACGTGGGACTAATTAAACTCAATAATAATGCTGAGTCCTCAACACCATTTTTTTATTAATGTAGTTAAATTGAAGTTCGGGAGAAAGGCCTCGCCTCAACTAATCAGCTCGTTCCCCGTCTGGATATATACACTGAACCCACCTTCACCGCACCGTTTGTCTTAGGCCCTGTCCACACTGACACGGGTATTTTTATAACCGGGACTTTTTTAACGCGGTTCAGCCGTTCGTCCACACGAAAACGCACTGAAACCGAACATTTTTGAAAACCCCTGCCAGGGTGAGGATTTTCAGAAACGCCGGTTACAGTGTTGTCGTGTAGACAGTGAAACCAGAGTTTTTGCCTTGCGACGTCAGAGCGTGCGCCATTATCCGCTGTGTTTGACGTCAGATTTGCGCCTACCGGAACCGGTAATAACTTTTTGTTAGGCTTCTGATTGGCCAACGTGGCTTTACGGTTAGGGTTATTTCGCCGCCTGCTGGCGTGGCATGCTCTTGACCGCGCTTGATAGCGTGTTTTTGCATTTTCATGTAGACGGAGACCGAGCATGTGTGGACAGGATTTTTTTTTAAATGCTGGAGGCAAAACTCCATTTATAAAAATACCCGTGTCCGTGTGGACAAGGCCTCAGTATCTCGACATGGATCCCAAGCTGCAGATCAACCCCTCTGACTCCGAAGACGATTTATTCGGAATCGCTCCCCCCTCACAGAGAAGATCTTCACAACAATCCCTAGGCAGCCAAAATCCACACCAGCTGCATTCTGCCGTGGAAATCCCTCAGCCCCGCGGGCATTCACATCATAGTTCATTATCGAAGATTTCTCCAACCCCGACTCGACGTCAGGATCACTCTCCTACGCAAACGAGAACTACCATCAACGATCGCCACAGGCACGAAAGCCGGCGCGATCGCTCTCATCATCAACCTCGTCATCGTTCACCAGACCGCAGCCATTCTCAGCGCACTTACTTTATGTCTCCCAGACCAAAGACTAACATTAGGAATTGGACCGTGGCTCGCCTTCAGGGAGCTCTTAAGGATAAAGGCATCCACTTCAGCCGATCTGACAATAAATCAAGATTATTTCAGCTTTACACTAACTCCAATAACACTTCAACCTTAAATTCCGAGGCTCCAACGCTTCCGGCATTCACACGCGATCATCCCATCGTGACTCACGACGTCACCACACTGCCTCCACAACGGCCTCAGCCAGCAGTATCTGCGCCACCTAGTGGAGACCAAGTACTACTACCTTCAACATCCGCCTCTTCTACCTCAGAATTATCCCATTTCATGACATCTTTCATTGCATACTTACACTCACAAACAGCTCCAAATCCTCACGGACATTCATCCCTTCATCCCATCATCCATTCCTCTTCCCTTCCTTCTGGCGTTAACAGCCACACGGCTCCCGTTATTTCTGATTCTTCCCTACAAACTCAGGACTTCTACCTCTTAGCGCAGGGGTTCTTAACCTTTTTGATGTCGGGACCCAAATTTTACAGTACAAAGTGCCACAGGGCCCATTCAAATATTAGCACTGTATTGGTTTATTGATCTCACCCTTGGTTTGATTTGTATTCAATAACTAAATGAAATCCACTTGCAGTTTAACAATTTATCATGCATGTGCAGTAAACCTGCACATACAACAAGATGCCAAACACACAACAATTTATGGAACAAATCAATCTGCGTCAAGAACAAATTTAAAGGCTCAAGTCAGGCATATTAACACAAAAATCAGTTAGACTTGACAAATTTTACTTAGAAAATAAAAAATGTATATCAAAAAACAATAAAATGTGTTGCTAAAATAAATGAATAAAAATTTATATTTTAAAATAAATTCAAAATAAATAAATAAGTTGTAAATGAAAATTGAAATAAAGTGCAAATAAAATTTTACTTTGTCATAGCCGCGTCTATGACAACTCGAGGTATCGCACACCAGACGAGAAGCGCCGCGCCACGTCTATGACAACTCGATGTATCGCACACCGGACGAGAAGCGCCACGTCGCGTCTTTGTCAGTTTATGGCCAGCAATATTGTTATGTTTAAGGACATTATGGAATTAAGATCATGTCTGTACTATGTTATGATTGTACTGTCCAATTAAATACAATCGTTGCTTAGTCTGCAGTCTGAACACTTTACCTCAGAGCGTCTGTTAACCAGCTGTTTTCTGTAAATTAATGTAAAACTAAATGTATATTCCAGGCAGCACAGGGTGAAGTATGTACATTAATAACGATTTGAGACAAACAACTAAGTAAGCGAATTGGGACGCAGCATGAGTGTCGTCTTCTGCTTAATGGCGTTTGCTATCTGAGGTATTACTGCCTTTAGTGGTGTGATGGTGTATTGTAACTGTCTCGTGGATAACAGTGATCATTCGGGTGTCTTCAATTGATAACTTGTTTGGTTCCGCGGCCCTCGCGGCCCACAGGTGAAAAACGTAAATTTTTTGCGGCCCTCCAGGTGGCACTCACGGCCCAAGCGTGGGCCGCGGCCCTAAGGTTAAGAATAGTGTCTTAGCGGACATTTTCAACCCCCTCCTATTGCTTCTTTTTACCCATTTAATCTATCCCTTTTCGCCACCCAAGTAGCAGGTTGGTCACAGCAGTTCAATCAGGGGACATACTGGGGCACTCTTGATGGAGAACTCTACTGTCGGATCTTCGCAGCATGCACTTCAATGTCCTGCGAACTATGCGGGGCACCATCACATCCAGCCTCAGCATGCATCATCACACCCTCCCAATCCCAACCCTCCTCCTCACGCAAAACATCCGTATTCAATAGATTATCCACAGCAGCCCCAACTCCTCCTCTAATTCCAAAACCCCTCAACATACACCCCACAGCCAATGTTCAACTTTCCAAAGGCATAGACCAAAGAGGACGACTGATCCTCTACCAAGAAGGCAGAATGGTATGCAACAAATTCGACCATCTCGGCTGCTCTCTTTCCAACTGCTGATTCCTACACACCTGTTCCTTCTGCGGAGGCGCTCACTCAAGAGCCTCTTGCCCCCACAACCCAACTGCTCTACCCGACTGACTGTTAAAGTATCTCGGCACACCAATTAAGGTTAAAGCACTAGCCACTGCCTTACTAGAACACCCCGACAGAGAGTTTGTAGATTTCCTTATCAATGGATTTAAAAACGGATTTCTTCCAGGCATAGAGATAATCCCAGACACTTCTCATCTCTCCCATAACCTCCAGTCTGCTCTCTCCGAACCAGACATTGTCGACACATTATTAGCTAAAGAAGTCCAAGAAGAATTCATGATAGGGAGAAATGATAGGACTTCTCCCTTTCGCATCAGTCCCATCGGAATCGCCACCAGAAAATACTCCAGGAAAAAGAGATTAATCATCGACCTGTCCTCCCCTCATGGCACACACATTCCCAGCATCAATAGCATCATTCCTGCCCCAGACTTCTCCTTGAAATACGCTTCCATCGACCAAGCCATCACTCTCATCCGCAAGGCAGGCCACGGAGCATGGCTCTCAAAAGCATACATCCCCAGTGCTTTCAAAGTCATGCCCATTCACCCAGAATTCTGGCGTTTCTTTGGAATATTCTGGAAAGGAGCTTATTATTTTTTAGTGTACCTCACCTTCGGCTGCAGAAGCAGCCCTAAAATCTTCGACTCCCTCTCGGAGGCTTTATGTTGGATTCTCATCAATAACCACAGGCTTCTCTACGTCCTCCACCTCCTTGACGACTTTCTCATCATCACACCTACATCCGCACCTCCACACGCAGAACTTTCTACCCTTGTTAAAGTGTTTTCCAAATTAGGTGTACCCCTTTCAAAAGAAAAGACCTTAGGGCCATGCACCTCCATCGAGTTTTAGGCATCACCCTAGACTCCATCTCCTTCCAAGCATCTCTACCTCCTGAGAAAATACAACACATCTCATTGCTCCTATCAAACTATCTTCTAGCAGACAGGTGCACTAAGCAACAGCTGCTAGCCCTCCTTGGCCACCTTAACTATGCCATCAGAATTATTCCCCAGGGAAAATCTTTCCTTTCCAACCTACTATCAAAAGCAGCAGCAATCCCCTCTCTACATGACAAAGTCACCTTGGATGAAGCCTGCAAAATGGAAATGCGGCTCTGGCAGCAATTTCTGTCTTCGTGGAACGGCATATCTTTCTTTTATTGATGTTTTATTAACAAGGTTCGGGAGGAACACGTTCTAATGATCAAACAATCAAGTCAGCCAGCTGTCAGCAATCAGTAATCAACTGGTCCACTCAATCAGCACAAGTAAAGCCTATAAATACACACAGTCAACTCACCCATATTCCTCGACAGTTTTCAGCATTTGGTGTACTGCTCTGCTAAAAGATGTCCCAAATGCAACTTTCACCGTCTGATGACGAGCTCAACCATGCTCCGCCGCCATCAGCTGGCCCCAGGACAACCTCTCCACTTGATACCGCCTCCGAGCCCCACGTTTCATCTCGTGGGCGCCGGTCAGTACAAACAACTCCTCGCACGCCAAGACGTCGAGGTTTACCCTCACCTCCACCGGCGAGGACTCCAGCTTCCTCCCCAGCATCCTCCTATCGTTCGGCCGTGCCAACGATTCCGCCTATTGGAAAGTGGACAGTCTTGAGTCTGAGACAAGCACTGATGAATTCTGATATCCAGCCATCGCGCAGGATGACTAAAGCGCAACTTTACAACCTGTATGTTACCTTACAATCTTCAAATATCTCTCCTAAATCCACCCCAGGTTCCAAGGCGGCCAGCAGGCCGGGAAATTCTCGCGAGGCCCCGAATTCGCCACGCACGACTCCGCCACCTTCCCGTGCACGGTCCGGTTTTGCGCGCGCTTCAGCCCGGGGCGCCAGGATTTCTGCGAGCCTGGGTCGCGCTCCAGATTCCACTGCCACGAGACCTCGCTCGCCTCCCCGCTCACCTCAGCTTTTCAACACGGCGCTTCCCGCCGCAGCGCCATACACAGCTGGGCCCGCCAGCTCACATTCCGCTTCCCAGTTTTTTCCTCCTGCTGTTTCTAACCCTTTTCCTCTGCAGTGGCCTCCGGCTCCTGTAGCAGACGCTAGCGTGAGGTTGCCTCCGCTAGCGGCAGAGGCTCAAACTTTCCACCATTTTCCAGCGACTACTGCTAACCCCTTCCCTTTTCAGTGGCCTGCAGCCCAAGCAAGTGCAAGACCACCTCCGCTTGCAACACGGGCTCAGGCATCTCATCCATTTCCTCCTTTTCCCCCTGGTGCTTTTCTTAATTTTCCTTCTCAAACCCCACAGGCCGACCTAAGCGTGAGGCTGCCTCCGCCGATAGTCGCAGCCCAGGCCTCTCTCCCTTACAGCTCTCTTCTAAATGCCAAATCTCAATATTCTCTCTTCACAGCTACCCAGATGCCAGTTCCACCAAACGCCGTCGCTCTGGAGCCTCCCCCGGTGACTCAAAACATCCGAGCACAGATTCTGGCAGGTGCGGATGTAGATCTCTCACATTTACTTTCTCTGCTTCCCGTATCCGATTCCAACCGTCAGTTAAACTGCGGGGATTTTTCAGTCACCTTAAAAAAAAAAAAAAAAAAAAAAAAAAAAAATCAAAATACACATACGTCATGTTTACTTTCTTTTTCAGAGTTTTCAATTGCTTTCAGCCACTTCACAGACATCATTTGCTCAGCCTTCCCTCATAGGCGACGCGAACTGAATGACTATTTAGCGCTGATAGCCGAGCTCGCGTTGTCCTACGGGGGAGGGCACTTTTACACATACCACAAACTCTTTTCAGCAAAATGCGCCGTTAGGGTTTCTCAGTGGAACCAATGCCCTTACTGGGGAGCACTAGACACTGACTTACACAGCAGAGTTTTCCTTGGCTCTGACCACCCAGACTCTGACTTCACCGAATATCTGCTGTCTGGCCTACAACACGGTTTTAAACCTGGAGTGGTTTGTCCGCTCTCCCAAAACATCATCTGCGATAATCTCCAATCGGCTCTCGCCGAGCCTGACGTGGTAGACAACCTGATTAAAAAAGAAGTCGAGTCAGGCTTCATGATTGGCCCTTTTGACGAGCCTCCTTTCAAAATTTTTCGCATTAGCCCCATTGGAGTGGCTACGAGAAAGTTTTCAGGTAAGAAACGCCTCATAGTCGATCTGTCAGCTCCACATAAATCTCTGTTCCCAAGCATTAACAGCCTGATCCCACTCGACGAATTTTCTCTCAAATACCACGACGTAGATCATGCAGTCAACCTGATAAAAATCGTGGGTCGGGGTGCCTGGCTCGCTAAAATTGACATCACTTCGGCTTTTAAAGTAATGCCCATCCACCCGGATTCATGGCACTTATTCGACGTGCGCTGGCATGGGAAATTCTATTTCGCTGTACGCTTAACTTTTGGATGCAAAAGCAGCCCCTAAATTTTTGACATTCTATCTGAAGCCGTTTGCTGGATCTTGTCAAACAATTACGCAATTCCTCACCTCATTCACCTGCTGGACGATTTTCTAATAATTTCGCCATTCCAGCAGCCCAGATCCTCACAATTAAAAAAGTATTTTCCGAGCTCGGAATCCCCATCGCCCAGGAAAAAACCATGGGTCCCACCACATCCATCGAGTTCCTTGGCATTAATGGGGCGGCAGTGGCTCAGTGGTTCATGTAGGTTGTCTACAAACCGGAAGGTTGGTGGTTCAATCCCCGGTTCCACCTGACCAAGTGTCGAGGTGTCCATGAGCAAGACACCTAACCCCAGATGCTCCCGACGAGCTTGATGGCGCCTTGCATGGCTGCAGTCGCCCGTCGGTGTATGAATGAGAGAGTGAATGGGTGAATGTGAGGCAAATTGTAAAGCACTTTGGTGGCCATTGGGTCTGTGAAAGCGCTATATAAAATGCAGTCCAGTCCATTTAATCTAGATTCAGTTCGATTCCAGGCCTCCCTGCCCAAGGAAAAAATTGATAGAATAATCCTCATCTCATCTACCCTCGTGGACAGTCCAAAGTGTTCCAAACGCGAACTCCTATCCATGCTCGGCCACTTAAACTTCGCCATGCGCATTATTCCACAAGGCCGCCCTTTCATTTCTCATCTCCTCTCTCTCGCGTCTTCAGTCCACGCACTAGAGGATCTAATTTCCATAACTCCAGCATGCCGCGACGAACTCGGGCTATGGATAACTTTCCTTAAACATTGGAACGGCCTATCCTTTTTCTATAAGGATCTAATTTCCTCCCCCATCGACATCCAGCTGTTCACAGATGCAGCCCCCTCTGTTGGCTTTGGAGGGTTCTACCAAGGACGCTGGTTCGCGTCTACGTGGCCCCCCCAAATACAGGACACGCTACAGTCCTCTGCATTATTCGAGCTCTACCCTCTCGTAGTAGCAGCCTTCCTGTGGGGGAAAGAATGGACTGCTAGCAGCATTGTAGTGCATTGTGACAATGAAGCTACAGTCCAGTGCATTAATAAAGGCCGTTCCCATTCACCCGCACTGATGCCACTTTTAAGACGTCTAATCTGGATTTCCGCATGTGATCAATTTATCTTAATTGCTAAACACATCCCTGGGTCAAAAAAACAAATTGCTGACTCTTTGTCTCGCTTTATGTTTCAGAAATTCAGGATGCTTGCTCCGGAGGCAGACAAGCTCCCAACTCCAGTACCTCATTATTCGGAATTAATATTCCCATAACCCACCCGCAAAAATCCCTCCTCAACATATCGCTCGACACCATTCTCCAAGCAATTTCCCCCAGAACTCTCCAATCCTATGTGACCGCATGGAGATGTTTTAAAGCCTTCCACCTTTCTTATAACACGCCATTCCCTGATTTTTCCCTCCTTACAATAACCTCCTTCATCTCTTACCTTAACAGCGTTAAAAGCCTTCAAGTCGGATCCATCAAAAGCTACTTAAGCGGCATCCAATTTTTTCACAAATTGATTCACGGCGCCCCCTCACCGGAAATAAATAATTCACAAACCTCCCTCTTAATTAAAGGCATCCAACGATCCCAGCCCACCCGCCCGGATACCAGACAACCCATAACGTTAGATATTCTTACTAAATGCATTCATACCCTCCGCACAGGCTACCGATCCCTTAATACCTCTCGCACACTCGACGCCATGTTCATTCTAGCCTTTTTTGGTTTCCTAAGATGCTCTGAACTGGCAATCACTTCCAGATTCGACCCAAAAATCCACCCAAACATCTCAGATCTTTCAGTGCTTGACTGCGATACAATATCTTTTCTGATTAAACAAAGCAAAACAGATCAAACCAAAAAAGGCCACTTCATATATATTTTCAACCTCTCGTCACCAATTCAACCATTCCAAACTATACTAGCTTACCTCCAACTGAGAAACTGTCATGCTAAATCCCCTCTCGAACCCCTGATCATCGACGACTCTAACAAACCTGTGACACGCTTTTGGTTCCAAAAACACTTAAAATCTGTTCTCCAACTATCAGGCATCCCAGCAGAGAATTTCTCCAGTCATTCCTTCCGCATCGGAGCAGCAACCTTAGCAGCCCAAAAAGGCCTCTCTCAGCAACAGATCCAAGCGCTTGGAAGATGGTCTTCAGACGCGTTCCAAACCTATATCAGATCTAATCGTTTCCATATCAAAAAAGCCCACCAAATCCTCATTGGTTAAAAAAAAAAAAAAAAAAAACATTTTCGAGTATCCGTGTCTTCTATTTCTCTCCCAGCAGACACAGCGAGAGCCTTCCCGGTCGAGCTTCTATATCTTCTCTCTCTCCCTCCAGCGAGCATTGATCTCCCAGCGGACCCAGAGACAGCCTTCCCGGCCGAGTATTTATATCTCCTCTTTCTCCGTCCAGCGAGTATTGATCTCCCAGCGGACACAGCGAGAGCCTTCCCGGCCGAGTATTTATATCTCCTCTTTCTCCGTCCAGCGAGTATTGATCTCCCAGCGGACACAGCGAGAGCCTTACCGGCCGAGTATTTATATCTCCTCTTTCTCCGTCCAGCGAGAATTGATCTCCCAGCGGACACAGCGAGAGCCTTCCCGGTCGAACATTTATATCTTTTCTTTCTCCGTCCAGCGAGTATTGATCTCCCAGCGGACCCAGAGACGGCCTTCCCGGTCGAGTATTTATACGTCCTTTTTCTCCGTCCAGCGAGTATTGATCTCTCAGCGGACACAGCGAGAGCCTTCCCGGTCGAGTTTCTGTCTTCTCTCCGTCCAGCGAGTATTGATCTCCCAGCGGACCCAGAGTCAGCCTTCCCGGTCGAGTATATATATCTCCTATTTCTGCGTCCAGCAAGTATTGATCTCCCAGCAGACTCCGCGAAAGCTCCCTAGGACTGGTGAGGCTTACCCTTTCTGATGCTGGGACCATTGCCACAAGAACCCTCCCGTTCGAACATCCATACTTACCCGTCCGATACCCTAAGCATTGAACTCTCGTCGGACACCGCGAACTCTCCCAGCCAAAACTACCAGGCTCTCCTTGAAATGCCAGCCCGCCAATCTCTGCGCTCTTTTCGGGGGGTCTTTAAGCAGGCGGCTGTCCTTTACTCACTTTGCATTTTGGGGAGTACTCTGGGTTCGGGCCCAATTTCCGAGCTCGGAGCCCTCCCCCCGGACAGCACGCCAAATACGCATAACCATTTTTATTCTCTAATCATTGGTAAGTGTGAACTCGTGAATTGATGTTTTATTAACAAGGTTCGGGAGGAACACGTTCTAATGATCAAACAATCAAGTCAGCCAGCTGTCAGCAATCAGTAATCAACTGGTCCACTCAATCAGCACAAGTAAAGCCTATAAATACACAGTCAACTCACCCATATTCCTCGACAGTTTTCAGCATCCCTCCACCACCCCATCTCCTCACACTTGCCTAGTTATCTTCCTAAACAGAGATACGGGGGGAGTACTCTGGGTTCGGGCCCAATTTCCGACCTCGGAGCCCTCCCCCCGGACAGCACGCCAAATACGCATAACCATTTTTATTCTCTAATCATTGGTAAGTGTGAACTCGTGAATAACGACTACGTCACACAGCCAGAAGACATTCAGCTGTACACAGATGCAGCGCCATCCACCGGATTCGTCGGCTACTACAGCGGCCGCTGGCTGGTTCGCTTCCGAATGGCCACCAGAGTTCAGCTATCTAATTCAGCACCCAAACCTTCCCTCATCCGCACTTTACGAAATGTATCCCGTCATCATAGCAGCCATCCTTTGGGGGCATGAATGGCCCAGACATTCCATACTCATCCACTCAGACAACTCGGAAGTAGTTGAAATCATAAATAAAGGCAGATCCCGTTCCCCGGCTATCATGCAAGACTGACAATAATATTGGCGCAACGCCAGTTTATCATCCGAGCAGCACACGTTCCAGGTTACCACAATAGCATAGCTGACTCATTGTCTCGTTTTTCTTTTCAGAAGTTCAAAATCTTGGCTCCAGAATCAGACATCCATCCCACGCCAGTCCCACCGTTTTCAGCCACCATCTTCAACTAAATCCACAGCTGGAAGACCTTTCATACGCTTCACGAGAAGTTATCCTCAACGGCCTCGCTCAGAGTACCCTCTCCGCTTACTGGACTGGTTGGAACTGTTTTAAGGCTTACCACTCCTTCTACCAACTCTCATTTCCTCTAATGAACGTTTGGTCCATCTGAAACTTCGTTACTCATGCCCATTCCTACCAAAACATCAGTGCATCCTCCATTCGGACTTACCTATCTGGAATCAACTTTATCTACAAACTCGCCACTGGCGACCAATGCCACTCCATTTCTCATTCTCATGCATCTATGCTCATTAGAAGTCTACGATAACAAGAACAAGTCCTCACCATTAAACGCTCGCCCTCAACCTCTGACCTCCTGAGCCAATGCATCCACACATTACGTTCCGGCTACTTGAGCCCTTCGATCGACCAAAGAATGTATGTTCTTTCTCGAATTCTCCGGCTTCCTGAGATTCGCGGAATTTGCCCCGTCGACTTCAGTCTTCAATCCAGCCATTCATCCCAGCCTCTCAGACATCACCGCTCATACGCCAGATTCTCTGATATATACCTTAAAGTGAAGCAAAACCAACCAATTCGGAGAGTCATTTCCAATCTACATTTTTCGTCTCAACTCTTTCCTCAGTCCTTATGGGCCACTTTCGGAATACGTACTTTCCAGATACACCAAACATTCATCTCCCCAAGAACCACTTTTCCTCGCAGAAAACAAAAAAAATGGCCACGAGATTCTGGTTCAACAAACACTTCCAAAATATTCTCAGCACCTCCGGCATATCTCCTGAATGTGGAGATATTCATATTCTCCTGAATATGGAGAATGTATGTACTCCATACATTCCTTCCGGATCGGAGCAGCCACCACGGCCGCCAGCATGGGCATCTCGGATGAGACAATCAGAGTCCTAGGCCGCCCCAGGTGAAAAAAAAGTACACTAAAATACATTTTATTTAAGTGCACTTAGTACACTTCCATAATGTACTTAAAGTGCTCTATTTTCGCGCACTAATTTTGTACTTAATATACTAAAAGCTTAACTTTAGTACTTCTTAAGATAAACTTAAGATCAACTAAGTGTACTCAACTGTGCTATTTTGACACACACTGAAGATGAACTTAAATATATTTTTAATATACTATTTCAACCTTTAAAAAAATATATTTTCTTACCACTTTTAGTATATCTAAAACCCATTTTTAATGCATTTTAATTATACTAATAAATTATTTAAAACATAATAATATTACATTATAAATATGTATATATTATACTTAAGGTGTATTCCTTTGTCAAAAAAAGTACACTAAAATACATTATTTAAGTGCACTTAGTACACTTCCATAATGTACTTAAAGTGCTCTATTTTCACGCACTAATTTTGTACTTAATATACTAAAAGCTTAACTTTAGTACTTCTTAAGATAAACTTAAGATCAACTAAGTGTACTCAACTGTGCTATTTTGACACACACTGAAGATGAACTTAAATATATTTTTAATATACTATTTCAACCTTTAAAAAAATATATTTTCTTACCACTTTTAGTATATCTAAAACCCATTTTTAATGCATTTTAATTATACTAATAAATTATTTAAAATATAATAATAATACATTATAAATATGTATATATTATACTTAAGGTGTATTCCTTTGTCAAAAAAAGTACACTAAAATACATTATTTAAGTGCACTTAGTACACTTTCATAATGTACTTAAAGTGCTCTATTTTCACGCACTAATTTTGTACTTAATATACTAAAAGCTTAACTTTAGTACTTCTTAAGATAAACTTAAGATCAACTAAGTGTACTCAACTGTGCTATTTTGACACACACTGAAGATGAACTTAAATATATTTTTAATATACTATTTCAACCTTTAAAATTTTTTATTTTCTTACCACTTTTAGTATATCTAAAACCCATTTTTAATGCATTTTAATTATACTAATAAATTATTTAAAATATAATAATAATACATTATACATATGTATATATTATACTTAAGGTGTATTCCTTTGTCAAAAAAAGTACACTAAAATACATTATTTAAGTGCACTTAGTACACTTCCATAATGTACTTAAAGTGCTCTATTTTCGCGCACTAATTTTGTACTTAATATACTAAAAGCTTAACTTTAGTACTTCTTAAGATAAACTTAAGATCAACTAAGTGTACTCAACTGTGCTATTTTGACACACACTGAAGATGAACTTAAATATATTTTTAATATACTATTTCAACCTTTAAAATTTTTTATTTTCTTACCACTTTTAGTATATCTAAAACCCATTTTTAATGCATTTTAATTATACTAATAAATTATTTAAAATATAATAATAATATATTATAAATATGTATATATTATACTTAAGGTGTATTCCTGTCAAAAAAGTACACTAAAATACATTATTTAAGTGCACTTAGTACACTTCCATAATGTACTTAAAGTGCTCTATTTTCGCGCACTAATTTTGTACTTAATATACTAAAAGCTTAACTTTAGTACTTCTTAAGATAAACTTAAGATCAACTGTGTACTCAACTGTGCTATTTTGACACACACTTAAGATTAACTAAAATATGCTTTTAACATACTATTTCAGCTTTATTTTTTTATTATTTTGTTATCCCTTTTAGTACTATTGAACCCATTTTTAATGCATTTTTAAATACACGTATTAATTATTTAAAATATAAGTATATATACAAATCATATTTATGTATTGCTCACATATTTTTAATATAGTAAATAATGTATTTCAAATATATTTTAACTCTGTTAACAGTACCTTTATAAAACAATTAAATAATGGTTTATTTAAAAAGTAGTCAAGTACACTATGACTGTGTTATCAGTAGCATTTTCTGCCTCATTTATGCTAAAATTATACTTGATAAAATTATATTTGATTAAAGTAAATGTAATTCATGTAATGTAAACACTCATAGTTTAAAAGGATACCACACAATACAGCACAGGTAGGCTATGTACAAACAAACAGCATCTCTTTCTTGAAAAACACTTTAATTTTTTTAGACGTTATTCACACACAAGTCTACAGCATACAGTAGGCTACTTATCTTAAATATGAACAAAACACGATTTTCTTTTCTTTTTTAAATTTTACAATCATTTCCCAAACAAACCTTAGGGGAAAAAACAACCAACAACAAAAAATCACTTAACAGTGTTTTTTTCCCGACACAAACCTTTCGTTATTGCATTTTCTAACAAGGGTAATAAAGGCAAATATTGGCTAAGAGACCCTTTTCACAGTCTGTGCTTCATCGTATCTGATCTGTAATGTAGGCCTAAAGGATGGCTAATACTTAAGAATTCCGTTAATCTTCGAAAGAAAAACTTGAGATATTGTAATGAAACCCGAGAGATTTATAGTAAACCTCCGATAAACGATTCACCAAAACAGTTCACGTTTGAAAAAGTTAATCGCAAAAAGCACCTACTACATGAATCGCGTGGTTTCCTCCAAGTCCTCTAAAGAAACACGATCGCTCTTATTTAATAGTTTAAATGTAGACTTCTAAATCTAATCACATTCAAGGAACATACTCAGCAACTGAAGCTCTTTGAGTGAAATGAGCTCATGATCATAAGAACCAATCACAGCCGTTCAACGGCTCTGGAACCAATCAGGACTAGTCACAGGTGTTATGCATTTTGTTCAAATTTAAACAAGTACAACATCTTTTATGAAAACATTTAAACATATTTGGAAAATGTATCTATGATGCATTTCAAATAATATGTTAAAATCCTTGTGGGAATTTCAGTAGTATTAATGTATGGTAATGTACAACAGCCTTTAATCAAGTAAAAGTGAACAATATTAATTTTAAGTAGGCTTATTGCAATGCTTAATAATAGTTGACAAATGTTTATAATACATTATAAGTTAGTACATTATAAATGTAACCCCCCCCCCCCAATATTAAAATTATAAATATATAAATATTAAAATATATTGCAGTAGGCCTAAGTGTTTAAAAAGTACTTTAAACATACTAAAAGCTTAACCATTTTGCTATGTTCTTACACAAAGAGCAACCTAAGTGTTTTCTTTAAATACACTAAAACTTCACAAAAATTGTATGATTGTGTTTAGCATATTTCTTAAAAATGTAACTAAGCATTTATTTATTTATTTATTACCAAAGTACTTGTAGCATACTTTTCAGAAATATATTAAAATTATGCTTGTGTTTAGCATATTTCTTAAAAGTATAATTAAGCATATATTTATTACCAATTTACTTATAGTGCATTTGTTAGAAATATATTAAAATTATGCTTGTGTTTAGCATATTTCTTAAAAGTATAATTAAGCATATATTTATTACCAATGTACTTATAGTGCATTTGTTAGAAATATATTAAAATTATGCTTGTGTTTAGCATATTTTTTAAAAGTATAATTAAGCATATATTTATTACCAATGTACTTATAGTGCATTTGTTAGAAATATATTAAAATTATGCTTGTGTTTAGCATATTTCTTAAAAGTATAATTAAGCATATATTTATTACCAATGTACTTATAGTGCATTTGTTAGAAATATATTAAAATTATGCTTGTGTTTAGCATATTTCTTAAAAGTGTAATTAAGCATATATTTATTACCAATGTACTTCTAGTATACTTGTTAGAAATATATTAAAATGCAAAAACATTGCACTAAAAATACATTTAAAATATCAATGGTATTTAATATACTTTCGCAATTACACTTAAGTACTACTTAAGTAAAAATATACTTTAAATTAGTGTATTTATAGTGCATAATTTTTACAGTTTTATTTAGCACAAAAAGTAAGAATGTACTACAAATATACTTTCTTGTATTTAAGTGTTTTTTTAGTGCACTAAAGTACACTTTTTTTTTCACCTGGGGCTGGTCATCCGAAGCGTACCGCTTATATATCCATAATCATAACGATCTCCGTCAAGCTCAAGCCCGCATCGGCTCATCCAAACCTTTGGGGGTCTTCAAGTAACTCAGCTTACTACCTACGGGACGAAGCCCCCACTCTGAAGGGGGTCGCACACCGGACGCGCAGCTCGGCGCCGCGCCACGCAGCGCCAGGTCTTTTAAATTCGAACACATTATTCTCTATGAGAGTACACACACACCGGCGGCGTCTGTCCGCGGCGCCCAGCAACGGCTCTGGACCGTGTTCAAAATCCTGCAGCGCCACACGGCGCCATTTACATAGTTATATATTAAATTTACATTTATGTGTCTCAAATAGTAGTAATGTATATACGGACTTAGCCCTGTGCTGGAATATACATTTAGTTTTATATTTATTTAAAGAAATCAGAAAATTGCTGATGTTATCAGATTTTCAGGTGAGAGTTGTCCTAGACGTGGCGTGGCGTGGCGCTGAGCTGCGCGTTCGGTGTGCGACCAGCTTAAGTCTCCCTGGATTAGAGTCCCTGAACAGCCAGATAAAGAGTCTTTTCCCCCATCCCTTTCGACCCGTCTTAATTCCATAAAGCTGTTGTGTAGTTGTGGCGTGGTCCTTGCTAGTGAAATGTAGTTAACAAGTAAATTGAAGTTCGGGAGAAAGGCCACGCCTCAACTAATCAGCTCGTTCCCCGTCTGCATATACTGAACCCACCTTCACCGCACCGTTTGTCTCAGAATCTCGACCCCACCCACCCCTCCCCTTCCAACTCATCCTTCCATCCCACTTCCCCCCGACCCCAATCCCCCCCTCTCAATATCTAACATCCCCCATTTTACTTCCACAGGCTGTATCCAGGGGGGTCTTCAAGTAACTCAGCTTACTACCTACGAGACGAAGCCCCCATTCTGAGTCTTCCTGGACTAGACTCCCTGATCAGCCAGATGAAGAATCATAACATCTTTTCCTCTCATCCCTTTCAAACCGTCTTCATTCCATAAAGCTAATTCTGCGTAGTTGTGGCGTGGTCCTTGCTAGTGAACAGCATTTAATTAAGTCAATCCTCTTGCAGTACTGTGCAGTAGGGCTACGCTTCACTTCCTGTAAAGTGATGTATCGATGCTTCCTTATTCCGTTGTTTGCAGTCCCCATCGGACTGAACATGTAGTACCGACTGAGCCAGAGCCCGTTGGAGTCGAAGGGGTGGAGAGACTGAGTGCAGTGGATGGATATCAATAAAATTCTAGCACCAAACTGCTTTAAGTTCATTTGGTTATACTTGCGAATCTTTGCAGAATTTTTACAACTCCACAGCCAGTTTCAGTTACATTAGAAACTTACAAATTAAGCACTTTGTTTCAGTGACAGAAACAACTAATTTGCCACAACTGAATCTGCCGACACGGCCTGATTCAGTTCCTTTAGAATCCTCACAGAATTGTAAAGAATTAGGCTTACAATTTATTTCCACTATGTTTCTTATGTAACGAATCACTGGAGGCAAGATGTAGAGAACCCAAATGCCACTTTATACACTACCGTTCAAAAGTTTGGGGTCAATACGATTTTTTATTTTTTTTAAAGAAATTAATACTTTTCTTCAGAAAGGACTCATTAAATTGATCAAAAGTGACAGTAAAGACAATTATAATAATGCAAAATATTATTTTTTAATTGAATGCTTTTCTCTTGAACTTTCAAATAATCCTGAAAAAAATGAATCACGGTTTGCACAAAAATATGAAGTAGCAAACCTTTTTTCAACTGTGATAATAATCATAAATGTTTCTTGATCATCATATTATAGTGATTTCTGAAGGATCATGTGACACTGAAGACTGGAGTAATGATGCTGAAAATTCAGCTTTGATCACAGGAATAAATTACACTTTACTATATATTCACATAGAAAACAGCTGATTTACATTAGAATAATATTTCACAATATTACTGTTTTTTCTGTATTTTTAATGAAATAAACACAGCCTTGGTGAGCAGAAGAGACTTCCTTTAAACACATTAAAAATCTTACCGACCCCAAACTTTTGAACGGTAGTGTATATCAACACAAAACAAAGGCATGGCAAGGCCTGAAGAAAAACAACAGGAACATTTAATACTAGACAAAGACACAGGGCAAACATGAGGGCTTAAATACACAGACTAATTACAAGACAAGGAACACCTGTGAACAATGATCAGATGATTAACAAATGCCAAGACACATGGCAGGATCACAGGACGGACATGTTGCAGCAGTATGTAAGGGGAAGCAGATTTGTGGGAGATGCGCCGGGGAACATGAATATGGGAAATGTGAGGAAGGAGCTGCCTTGAAATGTTGCAACTGTGGAGGTGAGCATAGCTCAGCTTACAGGGGATGTGCAGTTAGCAAAAGAGTTGTAGAGATACAGAAGGTTAAAATCCAAACTGGAGTCTCATATGCGGAAGCGGCTCGGAAAGTAGCTATTCAGCCAACTGTACAGTTGAATAAAACAGCAGCTGTAGAGACACGCAGTTCTGTTTGTCCGGAATACAGTAAGATCAAAGAGGATATCCTATTCGTGAAAAAAGACGACTTTGTTCTGTTCATGATAGAGGTTACCCTGTTGAAAACCCGGTACCGGGGGCAAACACCTTGTTATGAAGTTTGTACGTTCTTTTTACATACTTCCATATAAGGTATAATCCAATTCATGGTATCATTTGAAAGCTTAGAATCTAAACTTTACAAAGAATACCATCACTTTCGTTTTTATGATACATATCAAATTGAAATATTAGCTTAATATGCATTGGTCCCAGGCAAAAATTTCCGCTTTGTGATTGCGAAGAATTATTTTTACAAATATTTTTTTTTTTATATATTTCACAAAACAGTCAAATCTTACATAGAAATAAAGCTCTCGTTCTAAGGAATCTGTCGATGTAGGTTATTACATTGTGAGACCGAAATATCTTCAAAAGAATCGCGCAGTCAAATAAAATCAAACAGAATGACAGATAAAAGTCTCACATTCCTGCTCCGATGTCGTCTTCAGTCAGCCGAAAACAGCCACATAATCTATATCAACTTTTAGATTAGGATGTTTTCTTTCAAATAAGACCATTTTCACGTTTCTGTGAGCTTTCGTTGGTAAGATAAACCGTTCCGAATGAACTGAGGGGAGATGCGCTCTGAGCGCAAAACACCGACTCTCCAAGTCATCTGCGTAAGGCGTCCTGTAATAGACTTCCAACTGCCTAAAGGTGATCCATTCAGCTTAGAAATCTAGTAGGAACTATTCTTGCGGTAAAAATATTATGTGGACCCTTTATTGTGCGACATTCTGGCTGACCGGAGCGAGTGTTGCAGCCCAAAGTGTCCTATATCCGGGTTGGAACGCGAGACGCTCTCTGTTGACTGTAGCGCGAGTTTACCATATTTTTTTAACTGTTTTGGTGTCTATAATTGCATCTAGAAAGATAAAAGCTTCGATGGCATTGATAAAAACCGATCTTTGATAGTGCAACTGGTTTCTATATGGACGTTTTGGAGAAGTTTGGAGTGCCAATGTCAAGACGCGCTGCGTTTTGGTAAGTAACCTTGTGGGTTTTCAGCATTTACAATGTGTATACATTTTTTTTTTTGATAAAGTTATTGGTAGTTTGAAATGTGAAAGAACAGCAACTAATCAGATAAACTATTATCTGAAAATAAATGTAATTTTGGATATGGATTGTGTGATAGTTAGGGCAATAGTTAGTTTCACTTTGGATAAGTTGAATATAAAATGGTAATTTCAGTAAATCTACATTTTGATATTGTGAAATGGATATTATTACAGTGCAGAAACTATGTATAAACAGTGATTTCTTTGTTTCAGTTTCTATTGAAGACTGAAGATGTGGCTGATGGCACATCTTGGCACAGCGGGCATCAGATCTCCAGGAGGCTGGCCGGTGATGTTGAGGTGAAGTGACAAAACTAATGCCCATATAATGAATGAAATACATCTGGAGTATGAGGATTATGTTCTAGATTGTAATAGACCACAAATTTTAGGCAAATATTTTGTAAAATTATAAGTTTTGTATTTTCTGAAAGAATAAAATTACCAAAATTACAAAGCGCCTATTTTTTTCTTTTTGTTTATTATAGCACAGACAACATATACTATAATATTTATCACATTCAGCAGTGTTTTCTATAATTTCAAAGGGTTTTCTGTAAAATTACACTGAAATATTGCATAAATACCACTGTATATGGGTATGAGCAGAGTTTAGATTTGGCTAGGTGGAAATTACATATAAAAAAGGTAATATTCCTTCCTTCAGATTAGTATGAATATCTTTTTCATTTTTTATTATAGAGAAAAAAATATTTTTTCCAGTGTTTGCTGACATCTAGAGGAAACAACAACACTTGTCTGGATGTTTCGAGAGCACACAGGGGCTGAGTTATACACTTTCAAAAATTAATTTAAAATCAAAAAGCGCCTTTTTTTTGGGGGGGGGGGGGGGGGGGGGGGGGGTTATTACAGCTCAGACAACATATACTTAAATGTTTATCACTTTTAGCACTGTTTTATGAAGCTGCAAAGGGTTCCCTGTAAAATGACACCAAAATGAATTGAATTGAGAAAAGTATGTGGGAATGGTAGGCTTTTCAATTTGAGTAGGCAAATCCAGGCAGAAATCTCCAAAAATGGTCCTGGTGCTTAACAGGTATTGCACTGCTCAAGCTGAAAGGAAGACGGAAAAAATTCAAATAATTGTAAAAGCAGCGCAGAAGTATCTCGGTTTAAAAAATGCTAGCTGGGAATCAGTGGAAGAGAGATTAAATGAGAGTCAGTTTTCATCCCGACCTCAACCATGGAGTGGTGTATCATGATAATTATTCTCCAGTGGAATGCGAGAAGTCTTATCAGTAATGGTCAAGAATTTACGAAATACATTTCTGATTTGGTAGATAAGCCCCATATAATATGTATACAGGAAACGTGGCTAAAGCCTCAGTTAGAATTTATAATACAAGGTTACACAGCAATAAGAAGTGATAGGAAGGATAGACAAGGTGGGGGGAGTAGCAAAATTTGTTCAAGATGGCCTGAGGTATAAAGTTGAAAATGCAGGGCAGGAGCATGAATCAGTAGTTGTTAAAATATGGACAGGTAATGATCAAGTTTCAGTGGTTAACTTTTACAATCCTAGTAAGAGAAAACTGGTTGAACAGCTGGCTGTCTGGTGCAGTTATAACAACCTTGAGCTGAACGCGCTCAAAACAGTGGAGATGATCGTGGACTTCAGGAGGAACAGCCCAGCACTCCCCCCACTCACCATCATGAACAGCATTGTGGAAGCAGTGGAGTCATTCAGGTTCCTGGGCACTATCATCTCTCAGGACCTGAAGTGGGACAATCACATTGACTCCATTGTGAAAAAGGCCCAGCAGAGACTGTACTTCCTTCGCCAGCTGAGGAAGTTCAACCTGCCACAGGAGCTGCTGATTCAGTTCTACTCAGCCATCATTGAGTCTGTCCTATGCACATCTATCACTGTCTGGTTTGGTTCAGCTACCAAATCAGACATCAGGAGACTACAGCGGACAGTTCGGACTGCAGAGAGGATTATTGGTGCCCCCTGCCAACCCTCCAGGACCTGTACTCTTCCAGAATGAGGAAGAGAGCAGGTAAAATCATCACAGACTCCACTCACCCTGGACACCACCTGTTTGAACTGTTACCGTCAAGACGGAGACTCAGATCACTGGCCACAAGAACATCTCGGCACAGGAACAGTTTCTTCCCACAGGCCATTTCCCTCCTGAACAGTTAACACACCTCCCAAGGCATATACCTTTAAGTGCAATACCCCCACTGTTTAATAACTCACAACTCAGGTGATACTTACATGTAGATTTATTTATTTATAATATTCAAAACATTGTAAATATGTTCATAATCTGTAAATCTGTAAATGTTTATTCTGGCTAAACCCAACTGTGATACTTTTATTCTCATATTTTTATATTTTATATTTTATTCTTAAAATTTGTATTATTATGTTTCTTGTTGTAAATTATGTTTCTTGTTGTATTTGTATACAGTATGTGCACTGGAAGCCTCAGTACCAAAACAAATTCCTTGTGTGTGCAAGCACACTTGGCAATAAAGCTCTTTCTGATTCTGATTCTGATTCTGAAGAGGTTGAGTATTGAAGAATTAGGTGCTGTAAGTGGACAGATTCAAGGGAAGGTATTCATGTGGTGTGGTGATTTTAATTCTCATAATGTATTATGGGGAAGCCTGAATACAGATGCAAATGGTGAGATTATTGAGGAGTTCCTTGAATTGAATTCACTGATTTGTGTTAATGATGGAAGAGGTACAAGATATGACTGTTGTAGAAACACAGAGAGTTCTTTGGATTTAACATTTGTATCGAGTGGAATGGCTGGTATTACATACTGGGAGGTGTTAAGTGACTCACCTATGGGTAGTGATCACTTTCCCATAATTGCAACAGTTGGAACTGATGTAACTAAAGAAGATGAAGTACGGGTACCAAGATGGAGGTTAGATAAAGCCAACTGTGAATTATTTCAGGGTTTAGCTGATAGACAGTGTGGGGAATTCAGTAAAAGGTGTTTGAATGATGTGGAATTACTTAACTCTGAACTTGTGTCTGCTATTCATCAGGCAGCTGAGGTCTCAATTCCAAAGCCTCGTGGAAGACTACTTAAAAAGTCTGTACCATAGTGGAATGAGCAGTGTAGTGCTGCAATTAAAGAGAGAAGTAAGGAAGAATCATACACTTGAGGCTTTAGTCCAATATAAGAGAGTGCAGGCTGTAGTTAGAAGGACTGTCAGAGCTGCTAAAAGGGCTTGCTGGAGGGAGTATTGTAATACTATTAAGCTAAACTAAGCTGTCAGAAGTCTGGGGAGTTATTAGGAAAATGAATGGTATAAAAAGGAATTTTTCTATACCTGTTCTGTTTCGTAATGGGCAGACTGCTGTTAGTAATAATGAAAAAGCAGAGTTGTTGGTGGAGACTTTAGTTAAAGTACACAGTTCTGAGAACTTGTTAGACACTGGCAAGCGCTGTAGAGAGGAAGCTTTAGCTGAAAATCCAAAAGTTACTGTTCGGAAGAGTCTCAAATCGGGACCTGGATATGCCTATTGCACCTTTTGAACTAAAGAAAGCTGTATGTAATAGAAGCAATCTACGCCTGGAAAGGATGGTATTTGCTACTCTATGCTTGGACATTTAAGTGACAGGTCTCTTAGTGTTGTCCTGAAACTTTTCAATCTGGTTTGGGAAACAGGAAGGATTCCTGGTGTGTGGAAACAGGCAGTTATAGTGCCAATACTGAAACCTGGTAAGAGTGCAACCGACCCTTCTAACTACAGGCCCATCGCGCTTACCTCGCAGCTAGGAAAAACAATGGAGAGAATAGTAACAGATAGGCTGACATATTATATGGTAAGTAAAAAACTTGTTTTGTCCTTTTCAAAGTGGTTTTCGTGAGGGAAGAAATACGATGGACGCAATTCTATGTTTGGAATCAGAAGTGAGAAAAGCCCAAACAAAAAAAGAAATAATGGTGGCTGTCTTTTTTGATATAGAGAAAGCTTACGATATGTTGTGGAAGGAGGGATTGTTGATGAAGCTGGAGAAGCTTGGTATTGGAGGTAAGCTTTATAATTGGGTACTGGAATTCTTATTTAGAAGAGAAATTGAGGTTAGAGTTGGCACGGCATATTCTAGTATGTATGCTGTACATACTAGAAAATGGTTCACCGCAAGGCAGCCTATGTAGTCCAGTATTTTTCAACATAATGATAAATGACATTTTTGATCAAATTGACAGAAGTATAGGCAAGTCCTTATATGCAGATGACGGGGCCCTTTGGGTGCGGGGGCGTAATCTGAAGTACCTGGAAAAGAAGATGCAAGATGCAATTGTGGTGGTGGAGGAATGAGCTAATAAGTGGGGCTTCAGGATGTCTGTTGCTAAGACCCAAGTTATTTGCTTTTCAAGACGACATAAAGACATTACTTTAAAACTTTACGAGCAAAAGCTGGAACAAGTGAGTGCTGTGAGATATTTGGGAGTTATACTGGATGAGAAACTTACCTGGAAGCAGCACATAGAGTATGTTCAAAACAAGTGTAAAAAAGTTAATAATTTGTTGAGGTGTTTATCTGGACAGAACTGGGGAGCTGCAAGAGGAGCATTATTAAGGATTTACCAGGCTCTCATGAGGTCTTCCCTTGATTATGGCTGCATAGCATATATGGGAGCTGCTGAAAGTCATTTGATTAAGTTGGACAGAGAAAAATCACAAGGGTTGCGTATTTGCTATTGAGCTTTTAGATCATCTCCTGTTGCAGCTTTGCAAGTTGAGACCGGAGAACTTCCGATACGGTTGCGGAGAATTAAACTAATGTATGCGTATTGGGTCAATCTCCAGGGTCATAGCGGTGTACACCCAGCAAAAGCTGTGTTGCAAGATTGTTGGGAACCAGGAGTCAGTATACAGTAGTTTTGGGTGGATTGGGGGTATTAAAGCTCAAAATATAGGCCTGACACAGTTTAAGTTCAGTTCGACTGTACCATGTCCACCTATATCTCCATGGTTGTTTGTTATGCCAGTAGTGGACTTGCAGATACAACTGGCACTGGAAAAGGAAAGTAGGGGTACCCCAGAATGGCTTGTTGTTCAAAACTATTTAGAGCGGTTTGAGGAGCACCTTGTAATGTATACTGATGGGTCTAAAGATCCCAGCAATGGCAGAACAGGAGCGGCAGTGAGTATTCCACAGTATAACATCAAGATTAAAAGAAGAACTTCTGATTGTCTTGCAGTGTATACTGTTGAACTCACTGCCATTGCTTTAGCTCTTAATTGGTTGCTTATGAATTGCATTGGAGGTATAAACAGAGCTGTAGTTTCCTCAGATAGTCAAGCTGCGTTATTGAGCATAAAAACAGGAAAATCATGCAGACTAGATCTCTTATACAAAATATATCATAAATTGTTTCAGCTGAATAGTAAAGATGTCTGTGTTCAGTTTGTCTGGGTCCCTGCCCATGTAGGTGTTGATGGAAATGAAGAGGCGGATATTCTAGCTAAACAGGCCCTAAAATTGGATGTGATTAACATCAATGTTCCTTTGTGCAAAGCTGAGGGGAAATCTATTATTCAGAGTAAAGTGATTGGGATATGGCAAGAGTTGTGGGATAGTAATGACACTGGCAGACATCTTTACTGTGTACAAAGAAATGTGGGAGGGGGTAGGTCTAGGGATGGAAGCCGGAGAGAAGAGGCAGTGCTGACACGTTTAAGGATTGGCCATTCAGGTCTCAATAAATCTTTATTCTATATAGAGAAACATCATACAGGAACATGTGATTATTGCGGTCAGCCAGAAACAGTTGAGCATGTCCTAATAGAGTGCAGTAATTACAAGGAAGAACGTAATTGTTTAACATCAGTCCTCCATAAAGAAGGGAAAACGCTTACTTTAGTTAACATCTTAGGAGATATATCTAAAAGTATTAAAAATCAAGTTATGAGGTTTCTCAAAAACACAGGGTTGTTTTACCGTATTTAATATGTGCATATTTTATACCATAGGTATAGGTGTGTTTAGGTAAATAATTCTCATAGATAATTCCCTCTGACTATTCCCGACGATCACACTCCAGTCCGGTAGGTGGCGGTAAATGCACCTTAAGTTGGTTGGCCAACTGCCAGTTAAACTCTAAAAGAAGAAGAAGAAGAAGGATCACAGGACAATCAAGGAATCACATCACAGACAGGAACAAGGAACAAGACACAAAACCCACAATTCTGACCGGAAATACCGAAGTAGACCATCCGGGTGTCTTTGACAGTGGCGATTCTAGGGGGTGGCCTGGGGTGGCCAGGGCCACCCTGAAAGCTCATTGGCCACCCTGTGGCCACCCAGATCTGATAGGTAGTTGGTCAAGTTCGTCAACACAAGAAACAAGAGAAATGCTGTAAATCAATGATGACAGCTGATCAACTGATTTAGGGCCAGTTTTACATTTTTAACGAACACCGTGATGGTCGTACTGAGGCTGTGAGAGCTGATTTCTGCTCAGCGGACGTTTGGCCATGCAGGTCAGGTGACCCATGAGATGAACGCGCTGGCTGCTGCTGCTCCGTGAAACAGGAGGTCGGTCACAGTTAAATACAACAACGATAAAAACGCTGGAATCTGTAGATTGAGAGGTATGGTAATTTAATGTTTAGTTATATCGTAGTTCCCTCTGAATGTGTAGGAAAACTGAAAAAGTCGAACTACACGGTAGCTTAGCAGCCTGCAAACCAAGTTAAGAGTGCAGACACTTGAAGAGGGCGTGCGCAGCTCTTAAAGGGGCCCACACCTTATTTCCACTCGTTACACCACCATGAAATATGAAACACTATTTTCTGGACTGAAGACTGAGGGTGTTTTTTTGCTGATGTGTGTATGTTCAATAGAGATAATGTTATATTTTTGGCCAACCAGTGTGTGAAATATAGTGTGAAAGTCTAGATTTAAGTTATAACACAAGAACAAGCTCTGTGACTTATTTATTTGCTCTGTGATTTAAGGGCTGTTTAAAAAGGATTTTTGTTTGTATCAATTAGCTCATCTTCACACACAGTCCACATATTTTTTAGACGTTTAAATAGGCAGAGCAAATTGCATTCAAATGGCAAGTTAATTTATGAAGAAGCATCTTGACCATTTATGATTCTAAGTCTTAACTGTTTGATTTAAATAATGTATGCTCAATCAAAGCCAACGTTTCAATTTATACCTTCATCAGGGCCTTGGACATGAATACTGTCTGGGTTAAAAAACACTTTTTGCACATTTCCATTCATCACAAGGCATCCTAATGACATTATTCAGTCATCAGGCCATCATCTGTGTTACCTGTATTGTTACACATGTTTGCTTTACTAATTTAAGTCCCCTCTTGTGGTTAAATAAAAACACACCTGGCAAAGAACAAACTAAGAAATTCAATTTCAAAATCTCTAACAAATTATATCTAAGCTAAAAATAACAAACTAAGCATGTAAAGAACAACAAATATTTCTGTTTTTTCCTTACAAGCTTAGTTTTTCTTTTGCTTTTACAGATACAGTTTTTAATAAGGTCTTTAAGCATTTTGGTTTATCCTGTTGGATTTCTGTGTTTTTATGTAACCACAAGATGGTGCCTCAATTAGTAAAGCAAACACAGGTAACAATACAGGTGACACAGATGATGAGCTGATGACTGATACATGTTATTCTATAGGATGAGTTAAGAGCAGTTTAATTTTGCTACTCTAATCTAACTTTAATCAATCTAACGAGACAAGGACTTTAATCCACTACAAGAAAATAGCTCTTAGAAAATGTTTACCCTATCCTGACCATAATTACTGATAAAAATAGACTAAAAATAGAGGACAGTGATAGGTGGTTAGGACTGTTTTTAACAGGATAGAAACTTTTATTTGACAGTTCTGAGACAGGAAATCATGGGAGAGAGAGGATGTGACATGCAGCAAAGGACCGGGATTCGAACCATGGTCGGCTGCTTATGTATACGCATTAAACTTCGCTATGCCATGGCCACCCCAAACTAGCTTTGTGTCCCATCTTGGCCACCCCCCCAAAAATGTTCTGGATACGCCACTGGTCTTTGAAACACTCATTTCAACATACTACGATTTGGGACATACTAATTCTATTTTCGAATACTATTTAGGACGGATAGTATTCGAATTGGGACGCAGCATTCACCTTACAAGCTTCCTAGCTGAGTGCTATGTCAATGTAAGAAAAGGATGGGGTTGTAAGTGAAAAGTTTGCAGGGTTGCTGTGACATACAGTACATATAAAGCACACTGGGGTCAATGTTGAACTGAAACAAAACCATTCTTAACTCAAACATTTTGTGTAGTTTGTAAACAGTTTCAGCCCATTATCTGAGATGTGTCCCACATCTGCTTTGATCAGAATGTGATCCCCCTGAAATGTGTGGATATTATAATCAAGCTATTTCAGTTTATGTGGCTATTTTCTTCTTAATCTCCTTATTATTTTACAATAACATGATACAAGAAAACATGATACCCGTCCTACCCATAACCCCACACACAAAGAAAAAAAGCCTAATTATAGAGTGCATGTTAAGAATCAAAAATCACTAAGGGAATCAATCCCCCGTTAAATTTTTACCCGACTCAGGCCCTGTCCACACGGACACGGGTATTTTTATAACCGTGACTTTTTTCACGCGGTTCGGACGTTCGTCCAGACGGAAACGCAGTATCATTATTTTTGAAAACTCCTGCCAGGGTGAGGATTTTCAAAAACGCCGGTTACAGTGTTGTCATGTAGACAGTGAAACCGGGGTTTTTGCCTTGCGACATCAGAGTGTGCGCCGTTATTCGCTGTGTTTGACGTCAGATTTGCGCCTACCGGAACCGGTAATAACTTTTTGTTAGGCTTCTGATTGGCCAACGTGGCTTTACGGTTAAGGGTTATATCGCAGCCTGCTGGTGTGGCATGCTCTTGACCGCGCTTGATAGCGTGTTTTTGCATTAGACGATGTAGACGGAGACAGAGCATGTGTGGATGGGATTTTTTTTTAAACGCTTGAGGAAAAACTCCGGTTATAAAAATACTCGTGTCCGAGTGGACAAGGCTTCACTTTTGCCCAATAAACACGGTGAATAAATTTTAATATAATGAGCATGTGTCGTGCACAGATGGAAGATGTAGAGACACGGGACAGGATCTGGTTCCAAGACTTGACTCCAAATGTAAGGCAAAGATCTGATTCCCATTGTGTTTAATAAAGGAGAGAGAGGAGGTAGAGAGGGAAGAGATCAGTCCGGACAATGCACCGGCTACTTCAAGAATATGATTTGGAAAGTCAGGGAATGAATTTTTAACAAAGTTTTGGAGTTGCAATTATCTATATAAAAAAAGTACATTAGAAAGGGAGAATTTTTGCATCAGCTGTGTGAAACTGGGAAAAATATGATCAATACAACCAAAATCCCTGCTCTCTGCCATGTATTAAATGCTTTGGGTTATAATGGGTTATAATTAATTGGTGAAATGGGTTCAAAATTGGGACCAGATTCGTAATGATTGCCAGATGATGAGATTACCATAAGGACAGTTTGAGACTGCAGACTGGGGAACAGGAACCGTCTTCAATACTAACCCAAGCCGCAACCCAAACGCAGAGTTCATGACTCTGAAACCAGTATAATGTAGTGTGTATATTTGCTGCCCAGTAGTAAAATAACAATTTTGGAAGGGCAAGCCCTCCCTAAAGCTATGGTTTCTAAAGGATTTTCCTGTGAATTCTGCCTTTTGTTCCAAATAAAAGATTAAATGTGTTGATTTAGACTCTTAAAGATGATTTGGATATGAAAATTGGAAACAAAATCTAGGTAACACGTCCATCTTCACTGCATTCATGTGTCCGGCCAAAACCCAAAGCAGGCCAAAAACAATAACATACAGCCAGAGTCATCTAAAGTTTGTGAAGGAGGAAACTGAACGCACCGGTTTATTATAATTTCCACAAATAGATTTGCTCAAAGTTCTTGAAAGAAATACTTGAAAGAATTCTGACTTGATCTATTTTTTTTAAGTGGGTCTCCAAAAAGCCAATATGAGTATGTATATGTTCTTAATGTAACAACACCTTGCTGTTTAGACTGTTGATACACCAGGATATCAAACACTCTTCTCACTTTGTGTATGACAAACATGGTGCTCAGTCACATCAACCACTCCTTACTAGTCAATGTAACGCCTCATACTGGCATCAGGTGAAACCTCTGCAAACTGCTTATTAAAATTAAACTGAATGCCTCCTGTGTGTTTTAGGAATTTCCCCCATATGCTACAAAAACACACAAAAAAAATCTATAATATAATGCAAAAGAATATGTCCAAAAAAAGAGAAATGCCAACCAGGCATTCAGGTTTGTGACGGTTTGTGACTGTCATTACAAGAGTTTAACCAGTTCAACAGGATCACCAACGGCACAATCAACGGGTACATCAACACTGAGTCACATTTAAATTAAACAAAGCATGGTGTACTTTTACCCCCTTTTCCTTGTCCTGGTTCGAATATTACTTTATCAAAGTTTTTTGTGTGTAAACATGTATGCCTGTAATTTAATGTTAGCAATGCTTTGGCGATGTAAAGCTTTTTACCAGGCCAATAAAGCCATTTGAATCTTGTCAGTATAGGTGTGTGTAGGTGTGTAAGTAGTAGGTGTTTAAGGTAGTAGGTGTGCCAATGAATTCAAAAAGTTCAACTGAACTGAAACAACCAACACACATCCAAACCTACATGCTGATTAAACAAGCAAAGATCACACCAGCTCGTCTGACTAGTTTCTCCTCCCATCAGACGTCAGGGAATATCAGCGTCAGTCTCTCAGCTCTTCTTCAGTCTGTCAGGATGAAAACAGGAGAAAGGAACTGTGAGGAAGATCTTTCTGGATCGAGCCCAGATATGAAAAAGAAAACAGGTAATTTATTGTTGTAAATAAACAGTTTGTTTATTCATTTTTGAAACCCATTTTAAAAATTATTTCCCTGATGTTTTCAATTTCCTCTTTCTTTTTTCTCTGTAGGTCAGAATGAGGGTGTTATTAGAAGCTCTGCAATCTTTTTTTTTTTTTCAGTGAAAAAACACACCTTAAGTCAAAATGTTTTTAAAGACACAATGGCAGGAATATAAGACATCAAGATAAATGTTTCACTGGAGGATCAGGATCCAGAAAACATCATTTTCTCAGGAGTTTAAGAAAGAAGCTTCAATCTCATTCTCATGTAAGTCTGAGTACATTTACTAATTTACTGCTGTTAATTTCACTAATATGATCAAACATCACATTAGATGGAAGGACGAGTATAGTGACCTACTGAAAAGATCAGCTCGGCTTATTTTATTATTATGTATATAACTTGATTATTTTTCAGTGAAACTAGCCCAATACTCTGTCTAGCTTTTGGTCATGTTTTTTTTATTGATGAAATTAAAGGGATAGTTCACCCAAAAATGTTGTCATCACTCACCCTCAAGTTGTTCTAAACCTGTATGAGCTTCTTTCTTCTGTTGAGCACAAAGGGAAATATATTGAAGAATGTTGGTAATCAGACAGTAGCCATAGTAGGAAAAAATACTATGGAAGTCAATGGCTACCGTGTCAACTGTCTGGTTACCAACATTCTTCAATATTCCCTTTGTGTTCAACAGAAGAAAGAAACTCATACAGGTTTAGAACAACTTGAGGGTGAGTAAATTATGACAAAATTTGGGAGATATTAATTCTCAAAATGTAAAAAAAAAAGAATAACGAATATCTGCGCATGTCTGATCAGTTCACGAGATTACTGTTGACGTCACTTCCGTCTGATGTTTGACGTATCACGCATGGCCTATGGAAGCTACCATACATTCTGTTCAAAAAGTAGCATTTCACTTAAATTTGAGAAATATTTCTATGCAATATAGTCAAATAAAACATATATTGATAATATTAGGCCACCATGATGAATAGGTAAGTGAATTCTGAATGAAATGGAGAAATGTTTGGACACACTAGTCACTTCTAAACAATCGACGTTGTTGCTCGTGTTTGTGTTCGGCCTGCATGTGTTTTGGTTGTCAAATGTTTTATATCAACTGTAATTAAAAAGAAATATTTTAAGTGTTGTTAATACATTAAACATGAATTGGTTCATTCTTTATTCAAAGTTTTTTTTTTGCATGTTTTATCTGCTGTACTTATTTTGATTTAGTTGTTAGCATTTTGCATTAACTTCTGAGTAGTAGTTAATAAGAGTAGTTTGCGTAGGTTTACAGTGAATTCAATGTTTTAGCAGAAGGGTTACGGTCAACTACAGATTTTTCTTTCACTGCATGCGTAGCGCTTTGCTTTCTCACTGACACGTGCCCAACTAAACTCTGCCTCATATAAAACCAAATCTAATTTAAAATACTAACAAATAATAATTATTTAATAATTATTTAGCCTCAAAACTGTTCAAATGGATAACCTGATAAATATTGATGTTTTAATCAATGTTTAGATTAATAAGTAACTTTTGTATTGCTAAAAATATATATATATATATATATATATAACATATATTCATAAGACTTTTGGCTGATTAAGATTGTTTTTGATTTGTATTATTGTTTGTGTATGCAAGCTTTGTAAAATTGTTTAAAAGTTGCTCTACTTCTATTTCTGTTTGCAGTTGCTGCCTCATCTGTGTATTTTCAGTATTGATAAGTGAAGGTGAGCACAAAACAAATGTATGCATTTGTAAAAAAGCAAATGTGCCACATGTATAATGTCAGACTGTGTTTACAGAAACAGTTTCTGTGATTTCAGTGTGTCTGCAGGAAACAGTTGAGGCTGTTATTGGTGATTCAGCTGTTCTGCCGTGTTCTTCAACTGAAGATCCTGTTCAACTTAAAGACTTTAATGTGCATTGGAGACACAATGGCAGCAAGATTGTGTATGATATAGTCAAGGGTGAATATTCACTAGAGCTACAGGACCCTCGTTACAAGAACAGAGCTGAAACTTTCCCATTAGAGAATAAGCGAGGAAACTTCTCCATCAAACTCACAGATCTCACTCACACTGATGCTGGAAAATACATCTGCCAAATCACTCCATCAGATGAAGAGAGGACTGTACAGCTGATCATCAACGGTGTGTGAAACTTTGTTAAATATTAAAAAATATGTCAACCACTACAATGTTTGAATCAGAATTATAAACTGATTTGTTGTCTTTATCACAGTTCAGTAATGTTGTTTTTCTTTACTTTTTTGGTTGCAGAATCAACCGCAGAAAAAAGAAATAACTCAATTGGTCATGGAAACCAAAGAGAAGAAACAAGTCATGATGTGGTGCGCTGGGTTTACATTGTATTACCTGTAGTATTATTAGTTATTTTAGCCGTAATCATATTTTTCTTAAGAAAAAGATTTTAATCTGTGCTTTTCCTTTCAGAAGAACAAAGAACTGAGACAGAAATTGTGTAAATGTTTACTGCTATAGAACATAGATCTGTGAAGCTCTGCATTCAGGAGTACAACAAGGTTCTTCACTATGAGCTTTATTTGTCTGCTCTTCTCCAGTCTGATAGGTTGGGATCAATTTTTTTGTTGATAAAAATGGATGTTAGAGCTTCATAAGAATGTAAAAAAAAATGCTGCCTATACAGTATATATCCGCTGCTTTAAAATTGACTTCAGTATTCTCAGGTACATTCAGAGGAGCAACGAAATTTGTGTTTCATCGTATGTGGATGATCTTTATGGCATTTTTTTTATTTTATTTTTTATTTACGTTTATTATACATGGCATAATCAACGTTTGGATCATTTGCAAATTGTAGGATTTTAACTAAAATTAAATGTTTTCTCATAAATTACTCATTTCCTTTTTAATATGACTATCGCATGGTTTTTGTCCCCCAGTGGTGAAAATCTAGTTTTTAAGGTTGTTTATATGTCTATGTGGTGTTTTTAATATGCTTTAAAGGTGCACTGTGTATATTTAGCAGCATCTAGTGGTGAGGTTGCGACCAGCAGAAGTTACAGTGGCCGACAGGAGAAGATGTCGACGTCTGAGACTGCAGAGAGTAGCCAGTTCAGCAATGATGAGGTTTCTTTACAAAGATAAACTAAGAAATTGGGTTTACTTAATTATTAAAACGATATGTTATTGCGAAGAATAACATAGTGACGAAACGTCATTATATAAGGTCTTTATACACCACTGAAAACATAATTATGTATTTGATATTGCATTTCTGTCAACAGATATTACACAATGCACCTTTAAGACAAACCATGCAAATTCATAAGTCAGCACCAATTGCTGAGTATTTTCTCCTTAAAGGGTTAGTTCACCAAAAATCATGGGTGAGCAGGGGAGTCTCAAGAGAAGCCAGGTTATCCCGGTATATTTTTCTGTTGATATGAAAAATCGGGTGAGATTTATCAATAGCGGGTGTATAAAGTATATTATTACAATGTTATGATAATATGCCTTTCTCCACTGACATTTTGAGTTGTTCAAAGTGGTCCTAATGATTGTAAGAAGGAGAACGGAAACATAGTTTGTGTAACATTAGTAACACATTATTAGCTGTTTCATCAAGAAAAAGACTAATCATATTAATTACCGTTATGTGTCCGACATTGTAGAGAGCGATACCATTGTGCAGCGTTTACCTCAGTAAGTTGGCCGAGTGAATCTCTGAGCTGGTGTGAGTGAGTGGAGGCGGGGCTAATTAGCATATTCATCAATCTGTGTATACTAAATGAGGCAAGGATGTAGAGTTACATTCAAGCAATTTTTAGGCATGAAGATTTTTTAACAGGAAACAAATATTTAAATATTTCATTATGGTGATCAAAGACGAGTTTTAAGGGATAACCTTTTTGACTACAGGGGGACTTTAAGAAAGAAAAAAAAAAACAGCACAGTTGTCAAATGAGAGTTATTGCTGACAATGCACTCATGACACATGGGGGTGGAGGGATATAAGTGATAACGCACAAAGCCCCTGTCCCAAATGGCACCCAGGCACTCGCGGTCTTAATACAAGTCCTGAATGCAGTATAAGTACACTAATAAGGTAATAATACACTAATGAGGTGAAATGGGAACATGCTTGGGAGAAGATGGTGGGAAGCAAAGGATTCTGGGTATTGTAGTCCAGGTTGAGGTAATTATTCAAGGAGGAAGACCTTGTGAGAGAGGAGTGCTGGTGCCAGAATTGGTGGAGGATGTGAGAAGTAAATATTAATAGCACACTGAACAATGGTATCATGTGAAAGTCTCTGCAAACTAAATGAGACAAAACATAAACTAAAGATATCTATGTATTTAATTAAGAACCGGACTGACCACAATAAGAACAGGTTTCAGTACTGTGTCCATTGTACAATAAACAATACAACAATGCTGAAATAGATACAATACAAATGTTGTGATTTTGCATCCCTTTATATGAGTGCATGAGAAGACATGTTTTATAATGATGATTTTTTTAGTTTTGTTAATATTATTGAATAAGGGATGTTAACTAACACTCACATCAATTTACCGCCTGACCAACACGGACTGGTTACAGGGAATAAGAAAAATGGAACGGGGTAGTCCACTGGACCCCACATCCTCCATAATTTACTCGTTAATCACTTTTAATAACTGTTAGAACCCCTAGACGCTTCATATGCGTAGATCTATGACAAATCATACCTTTACACAATAAAAACAGAACATGTTTCATTTGCTTTACCTTGAGTTTCTCTTTTTTTATCTCCCTTTTATGCCTTTTGAGAAAACGTTGACCAACAACCATACATTAAAATCAAAATGCCGTGAGTGTGTGTTCAGCTTGTGCTCTGTGTGGTTAAGGTGTCGTTTACAGCTCTGTGGTGTTTCCAGTCAGAAAGAGATGTTTGCTGGGCAACTGCATAGAGGAAATAAATCTGGGTTACGGAGTGATCTCACAGCCTCAGATCTGTGAGTCTCTCACAGCATATTTGAAAAGATTTGATTGGTTCAGTCATTGTGGGGGTCTCTTTTCATTATATGTCTTAATATATATGCTTTTTATTTTTTATTTAACTTTTCATGTGATATTAAGCCATTGAGAGTCTAACAAACATACTCTTAACTTAGTAAAAGCTAGAAGCTAGAAGAAGAAGAAGATTGACTGGTAGGCCTATAGTATACAAACTAAAATCACAGATCCTCTATGCATTTACAGCTGCACACAACGGAGCTCAATATGAAAACAGCAACTTCAGACAATAATAACTGGAATGTGAGTCATATAAATTAATTTGTCAAATGTCTGTCCTATCATTGCTCTTTCATTCTGTTCAAACCCTTAATAGAAGCAGGTCTTGTCAGGCTGTGCAGCTTCTCTGTTCTACAGCCAATAACATGAGAAGGAACACTTCAGAATATACAGGTATATGACACTGAATGTTATTAAATGTCAACTGATTTGTATAGATAGATACAGATAATAAACTGACATTGTAAAGTGTAAAGTGAACCAGGACTTCTTGTGGAAGCCACTTGGGGTCTTTTTTTTCACTCAACAATGAGATGTTAATAGGAGGCTAGGTCATTTTAGAGCGGCTAGCATAGCGAGCTAGCTTTGAAAGCATGATACCCCCTCCCCCCCCCCCCCCCCCCCACACACACCACACACTCCCTTCAGAGCGTCTCTAAAGCCACGGCTCCTCCAAAGCACACAGCCAGAGCAGATTCAGCAAAGCGTCACGAGAGACGGCGTTAAAATACCTCATGTCTCAAAGAACATTATCAGAGTGTAAATAACTTACAGAGCTCTTATTTGTACCACCTGACTGCTGGAGCTGTAAAAGGAGGCTGATGTTTGTTTGCAACACTTGGTGACTCTTTGTCTACTACTCTGCATAGCCTTAAAGAGTGCACTGATGATGTGTGTTTGTATGAGCTGGTGCGCGGAGGTATGGAAATACCAACCCGATCTCATGAAATGTGTCTCTATAGCACGCATTGTATTTATCGTGCAATTTATACACAAAAATTTGTTTTTACGTGCATGTATGTATATGTAGCCTACATGTTTTAATATTTAGACCACTTTTATTATTGATTGCTCTTAGGAGATCATTTCAACCAGAATAACAAAAAGTGTTTATGAAAAAACTTGCCAACCCTACCTAAGAGAAGATTATGATGGGTTATGATTACCATGGCCAAAAGATGTATCTATAGAAATGTTGAGAGAGAAAAAAAATGCAATCACTCAAATTCATCTTAACTTGATTTATGTATTTATTTGTTTCCAAGAATCACACAATTTCATACAAAAGACTAAATTACATTTAATGGCAACCAGTTTGAAATAACTTCCTTCTGTGAACTGATGTGGCTTTTCTTATCACAGAATAAGGGCAAAAATCATATTATTTTATAACTGCATTATAACTACAGGTTTAATCAGTTGAAATGTCTCAATCTGCATTTTATTCAGCTTCAGTCTTTGCCCATATTAGGGATTTCCTGGAATGTCATGAGTTAGATTACTCTAATGAGACTCATTAGCCGTGTTTCCACTGCCGGGCCAGGGCCGAGCCGTGCTAGTGCGTGCCAGGGCCAGTCGCATTTCCACTGTCACTTCCGGGGCTTGATCGGGGCTTACTCGGGGCCAACGGCCAGGATTTCTGGCCCGTCGAATACCTTGGGCCAAAGCGGGCCAAAGCGGGCCAGCTCGGGCTAGAGCCGTGCTCAAGGTAAAAGTTTTTTTTTTTTTTTATCGGTGTTCGGTATCGGAGTTTATCGGTGTTATGGAACGTTATGATCTGAAGCAAGATGCACATTTCACTTTTTATATCACGCAAAATAATCGCTGCTCAAAATGGAGAATCGCCTGTACTTGTCTGTGGAAGATACCAAAGCTCTTCTGAGGCATTTGGGCAGAAGAAAGGGTACAGCGTAAATTTGACGGCGTGTGAAGAAACGAGGACTTTATAAAATACATCTATGCTGAACTTTCTAAGCTAAGCATTCAGCGAGCAACGCTTCAAGTTCAGGAAGAAATAAAAAAAAAGTTGCGGGCGCAGTATTGTGCAAGGCGATTAAAACGCACAATGGACAAAGCTGAGCTCAGAGAAGGAACTTTCCATGGGTCGACTTGATGGACGGTGTGCTGGGTCACCGTCCCTCTGTTAGTGGCGACTCGCGAGACAACCGGGACACTATTGCAGCCACGGCCGGTGAGTTAATATACATGCTATCTTCCTAACTTAAAAAATAAATAAATTCATAATACCCGCTGAAATGGGTTGGGTTGTATTGTATGACGTTTGATCCAGAAAGGCGTGTTAGGGGCGGGGTTTAGGGCAGCGCTGCAGGGCTACTGGCCCGGCAGTGGAAACGCAAGCCCGGTGGCTTGAGGCCCGAGGCCACTGGCTCGGCTCGGCTCGCTGTTAGCCCTGGCCCGGCCCTAGCCCGACAGTGGAAACGCGGCTATTGTAAACTTTCTGCATGAAACTTTCTCCGGCGTAGAATATGAATGAAACATAAATTTCATTGAGAGAGTTCACTGTTTCATAATGCTAACATTGACCTATTTTGGGTAAAAATAGAAAAAAATACTGCTCTCTAAAGATATTTTAAGTAAACATTAAGACAGGTTAATTTAATATTTCCCATTTCAGGACTAGCAAAATAATGGCAACTTCCTCTCTGTACAAGATAACGGAGTCGGAGGTAAAGGTTGCTGTTTGCGCTCACTGTTGATCGGCATGTCCTGTAGACTGGGGTGATTAACCAGTCATTTTCGGGGAATCAAAAAAATAAACAAAAAAAGTCCACACTGGCAAGTTAATTCTTGGAGTGTGGGTAGAGTGTCATGTCTGTCATATCTGACGATATGCTTTTATGTGGCAGTAGCTGCTTGTGTTTTATGACAGGTGGCAACCAGCGTTAAGGTGTTTAGCGTCCCATTCATTGACAACCAAATGTTGTCAGCTTCCCAGTGATAAATATGACTCGAAAGGGCGATTATGTCCAATTTTTAACTAGTAAACTTGATAAAGCACATGAAAGCAGCATTAGTCCAACAGCACTGGGGTGTTTCATGCATTACTCTTCTTATTTGTGTTTACATCATATTTATACACTAGTGTGCAGTTGCTGTTGCCCATTAGGCCTAGTTTAATCTTTTTTTTTTTCATTCTCAGAAGCCTCTGAGAATGACCCTAGATTAATGTGAAACTGATTTCACAGATGCAGTCTATTAACTTTTGGATGTTCATAGCAACATTCTGTAAACTTAAGTATCAGGTGTGAAGGTGCTTTACATACATTAACACACTTGGCAAGCACTAAATGTTCACTGTGTAGTCCTAGTAAACAAACAAATAACACATAATGGTGTTTTTTTTCCATTTGAGGTTCAGACAACTGTGAGAACTGAGATACATTAATGGTACTGGAAAAAAACACTGCACTTGGTTTAAGGTTAGGCTAAACCTCCACTCTAGACAAAGTTGAGAGACTCTGTTTGTAATTGGTTGTCTAGTGACCAAACCAGTGGAACAAACTTCTGGTTTTGGTTTTGCACTTCAGTTGAGTTCAGTTGAAAATGAAGTCAGTTGTTTAGCAAATGGACAAATTGCATTGTGCGTATGTACATAGAATAAATACATATAATATACAAATATTACATCAATAACATTACAACAGAAGTGATACAAATGTGAGATGTGACATTTCCTAAGAACTTTATGCTTTTTTTTTTGTTTTTACTTTATGTATTATTAATGGTGCTTGCCTATGGCAAAGCAACATTAGTGTTATTGTGCATACTTATTATTCTTATTCTTATTCTTCTTATTCCGCCGCTTTTTCGGCGCGTAACTCGTCCCGCAGTTTTGGTCACAGACCCACGAAAGAGGCGTCAAATCGTGCGGATTATTCGGGAATGGTGTGCTATGACTTTTATAAGCGATCGGGGGTACGATGTTCGCCCCAGGGGCGAAAAAGCGGCCGAAAAATCCCATAGACGTAACATTGCGACAAACTTTGACGCGTCGTAGCTCGGAACGAGGATGTCGCAGAAACGTGTAATTTACCACATTTGAAGAGGCTGATAGGCTCTGTAAGAACATACCACACAATGGGGTAAAAGTTGCACCCCTGGGGGGCAGGAGCGGCCCAAAGTTGCCCCATTGACTTACTATGGTGTAGGACGGCCCATGAAATGGGCCGTCCTACACCATAGAAACCGCTTTTATATTGAACATAACTCTGGATCACAGTGTCGTAGAGACAAAGGGGAGGGCTCATTTGACTCAGACGGCCAATCAGTCTCTCAGGATCATTGTGTAGCTACCAAGCCACACCCTAGCAACCATTTAGAGTACCTTAGCAACAAGTTCCATAGACTTTCACTGACAGAGAGAAAAAGGCTATCTCTAGATAGAAGTGTCATAGAAACACAAGGGTGGTCTCGTTTGACTCGGGGCAGCAAACGGCCAATCATGAATAACCTCAACACTTCCTAGCCCCTCCCTAGCAACCATTGTCGAGCACCTTAGCAACCAAAATCCAAAGAGGGATATCTTCCATTCTGAATGTCACAGAGGCATGGGAGTTGGTTTATATCATTCATACTGAAAAGAAGCCTTTAGAGATTCATCACTGGCAGCTGCCAAGCAACTCCATAGCAACCAAACAGAGTACCCTAGCAACCATTTTGCAAGACCTATATCTCTGCATCAGAATATCGTATAGTGATGTGGGTTGGTTTATATCATTCACATTGACATTCAGCCTTTGGAGTTTCATGATTGACAGCTGCCAAGCAACTCCCTAGCAACCAAACAAAGTACCCTAGCAACAATTTTGCAAGACCTACATCTCTGCATCAGAACATCGTATAGAGATGGGGGTTGGTTTATACATTCACATTGACTTTGGAGCTTCATGATTGGCAGCTGCCAATCCACTCCCTAGCAACCAAACAGAGTACCCTAGCAACCGTTTTGCAAGACCTATATCTCTGCATCAAAACATCGTATAGAGATGGGGGTTGGTTTATACATTCACATTGACTTTGGAGCTTCATGATTGGCAGCTGCCAAGCCACTCCCTAGCAACCAAACATAGTACCCTAGCAACCGTTTTGCAAGACCAATATCTCTGCATAATAACATCGTATCGAGATGGGGGTTGGCTCTTTAGACTCATGCTAGCAAAAAGGACTTGATACATGCTACGAATGCTAGTAGTGAATAGCTACATGCTAATAGTGATTAGCTAAGTGATAAATCATGCAAATAAAATGCTACAAACTCCATAGTAACCATCTTTGACAACTACCAACCACCTAGTAACACCATAGCAACAACCCAGATTACCCTAGCAACACCCTAGCAACACCCAGAACACCCTAGCAACTGCCTAGCAACGCCCTAGCAACCACCAAGAACACCCTAGCAACCAACCAGGATACCCTAGCAACCACCTAGCAACGCCATAGCAACCACCCAGATTACCCTAGCAACCACCTAGGAACCACCAAGGATACCCTAGTAACTGCCTAGCAACGCCCTAGCAACCACCAGAACACCCTAGCAACCGCGTAGCAACCACCCAGAACACCCTAGCAACCACCTAGCAACACCCTAACAACCACCTACAACACCCTAGCATCCGCCTAGCAACCAACCAGAACACCCTAGCAACCACCTAGCAACGCCCTAGCAACCACCGAAAACACCCTAGCAACCGCCTAGCAACCACCCAGAATACCCTAGCAACGACCTAGAAAAACCCTAGCAACCACCCATAACACCCTAGCAACCACCTAGCAACCACCCAGAATACCCTAGCAACCGCCTAGCAACCACCCAGAACACCCTAGCAATTGCCTTGCATCATCATAGCAAACTCTAAGAACACCCTAGCAACCGGGTGGTGTTTTTTGCCACTGCAAGCACCATTTCACATTTTCTCCTGGAAATGTACATTCTAGTTCATTTTACTAATGAATCTGACAATGATGTTTTAAGTGTATCTGTGTTCATACGATCATAACGTCCTAATTTATCAATAGCGTCATGTTGAAATTTGATTGACTTATTATTGAATAAAATGCTGTTTCCATGAGGAATTATACTATCATTACCAGAGAGACCCGACTAAACAACTATTGCAGTACAACTAAGTAACAACTAAGTATTGCAGATTTTTCAGGCTATTCATAATTTTCTGACATGTAAAAAAATGCACAAAAACGTATACATAAAAATATTAGGTTTATTTATTGAATATAAAGCAACAACTTTATAAGAAGACCGGTTTTAATTTAATTGTGTTTTCAGCATAAGGATGTTTTCATAAATGTCTGGGCAAATTTTCACATTTTAGATACTGCCATTTTATAATATACTATTTACATATTCAAAACAATTGTAAACCTAACTGTGAATTTAACAATGTCTAAAAATGGAATGTATTAAAGACAGTCATATTCACACACATGTATATATATATATAGCCTAAATACATTTAACTGATGCTGTTTGCTTTTTTATACAAAATAATTGATGCAGTGATAAATCAAAACACATACAATTATGTCGATTTTAGCTTATTTTCTTTTGACATTTTTCTCTCTAAACTTTCCAGTGAATTTTTGGCAGGCTTTGCATTTCAAGCCCCCTGATCTAAAGAATGTTATCGCGGTAAATGTGGGTAATATCTATTATAAGATCTGCCAATAGATCTGCCAACAGATTGTGGTTAGAGGTTCAAGAAGTGAACAAAATAAGTATTCCATCATACTCATACATTCATGACTTCGGCAGGTTTATTGCAGCATAAGTGCTGTTGACTTGACTGGACCGAAAGTTTCTACGCAGCTTGGAAAAGTCCACCTCCGCATACTGAAGAATGAAGAAAACAATATAAACTGTAGCTGACCATGGATCAAAGTTATTGTTTCATCAAAAAAATTATAGGATGATGTTGGAGTAAAAGGTCAGCAGGAATCCTACATTAATATCAAGAGCTTCATTAATGAATTCTTTACCTGTAACTGATCCTGATGCTCTTCTATAACTCGCGTCTGCTGTAGATCATTGTTGAGTTGTGATTCTTCTGCTGACCTTCTGTTTCCAACAATAAAAACTTTTACCAGTCCTAAAAGTGAATTCAAATTCAATATTAACTAGAGAACACACACACACACACACACACACACACACACACACACACACACACACACACACACACACACACACACACACACACACACACACACACACACACACACACACACACACACACACACACACACACACACATATATATATATATATATATATATATATATATATATATATATATATATATATATATATATATATATATAGTTATTATTATTATAAAGTCAACTAAAATGACAAAATAAGTCAAAAGGCTAAATAAAGAACTTACACTATTAACATTTCAGCTGCCTATGGTGAACACCACATTGATAACTCACCTATCAGCACAATGACCAGAAGCCCATTCATCAGACCAGATATGATGATAATAATCTGCCATTGTGTTTGACCAATAAACTTCACCACTGTCTGATTGTGACACTTAGTTAGTTGAGTTGATTCTGTAAAGAAAGAGTTTATAATTTGTTACAGTTTAAATAACATAGAGGTAAATAACATGTGTAACTTTTTGTGGAGCTATTGAGTGCTCTAGTTGTTATGTTTTATATGTGCTCCAAAAACTGAATTAGTGAATTACAAATGTATAAATAAGAAAATATTGATAGCAATTATCAATATGGATTAGTAAATGAACTCACCGGTGAAGTGCAGTCTGGTACTGTTGCTGAGTTTTGGAGGTGTGCCTGTGTTCATACAGTAATAAACTCCTAATTCATCAGCGGTTACATTATTAATAACCAGATGATGTTTAAATTGCAGTGAATATTTCTTTCTGAATGTTTTATTTAAGTATAAAGGTGCTGTTGGAGTTGAGGTTGATCGTAGAATCACTGTTGGAGGATCTGGTGTTTTCAGTAAAATCCAATAAACCTCTTTTTCATCAAGATCACAGTTTATGGTCACATTTGATCCCAAATCAGTGAGTTGATCTGATACTGCAGCTCGACAACAGATTAATACATCTATGAGATAAAAATAAATAAACATGCATCACAATTAATTTTTAACTGCTTCAGTGTGAACCTTTAAGAAGAAACAATATATGGTAAGCGCATGAACATATTTATATGTTATAAACTCACAGAACTGAAGCAGAATGATCCTCATGTTACTGGTTGAATAAAACCATTGAATCTAATGAAAGCTGGTTCCTCCACACATGTATGATGAAGTTCTACTGCAGCTCTGAGCCAGACAGCAGAGGAAGTCAAGTTTGCTCTGACCACATTGTACACACTTTTTTTCAACACTTAACGCCTCACCCTCATCATTACTTTATTAACCAAGTTAAACATGACAGGAAATGGCCAGATAATTGCAGTAACATCAGCAAACTGACATAAAGCCAACACACTCGCATAACAACTTATAATAATTTGTACAAGATTCTAAAACGGTATGAATAAGATTGTATCCCCACCATTACAACCATGGTCAGGTTGTTTAGGTTTGAATTTGAATGATCTAATGATCGTGTACAAATTATTACAAATTCTCATGGCACTGGGTTGCTGGGTCTAGTAACACTATGAAACAAGAAAAGAGTTAATAGTTTCTGCCAAGTGACAAAGGTTTGGTGGTTAAAGCATGGTTCACTCTGTTGGTAGACACAGTAGAGCCACCATTTTGCAACTGAAAGAGGATAGGTGAAACTTACAAACATAACCTAATAAACAAGGAACACAAGAGTTATAAATATAAACAAGGACAATACATCTATTTAAAAAAATGAAGAATATGAGATGAGTTTTAACAACAGTCTAAATGATTATCATTATTTGAAAGAATAACAACTGAAACACCAATAAAGCATTTTTATGATAGTACATTAGTAATTGGAACTAAAACATTTTGCAACAGATGAATGAAAATTTTCATAATATACTGAAGACTTAAATGGTATAATTTAATGGTTGATGTGTCATTCAGGTCATTCAGTATTTAGTGAAAAAGACTAACAATAAAAAAGTCAGAGATTTAAAACTCACTAAATATTTACAAAATTAACAAAATGCCAAATTTTTCAAGTGTTTAACAATATTCTCACAATAGTCAAAGATTAGTGTCACGTCGGCTCCGGCGAAGAAGGCAAGGGGAGGAGAGGTGGATCTTGAAGCAGCCCAACGTGGTTTATTAAACAATGCATACTAAAACAAAGGCAAACTAACACCGAGAAAAAATGCAACAGCTGTGATCAATATATCAAAGACAAGACAAGGCTTAAATATACAAGAAAACAAGGGACTAAACAAGACACAGGTGAACATGACAATGTGCAACCATAGAAACAAACTAGAAAATATAGCTGCAAGCAGCAATTCGGGGCCAAGCCCTTTTGGCTGTTTTTGGCTTGTCTGGATATATGATTTTTTTTTTTTTTAACAGGAACCATTTGAACATTGCACACATGGTTTAACACTTGCTACATATTGGATTTGATTCAACAATTTTTAAATTTATAGCCTTTTGCTTGACACAGCATTCTACTCATACACTCATACACTTTTATTTTACAGAGACTTGAGTTGTTGAAGGTAGAACTGACTAAATGACAACATTACACACAACAGGACCGTTCTAGGTGTGAAACCCTAGGTGAAATCTCAATTGGAGGACCTAACCCCCCACACCCAAACAAGATAATTTAAGATTATTTACAATATATATAGCATATATATATATATATTTATATATATTTATTAGTGCTGTCAAACGATTAAAATATTTAATCACGATTAAACACAATAATGTCATAGTTAACTTGCGATTAATCGCAATTAATCACACATTTTTATCTATTCTAAATGTCTTGTGATTTCTTTTTGTTCCATTATTTTTTCTAATTTTAATGTTCTTATCAAAATAAAAAAGTGGATCGGCTTGATTTGTGCAAATGTTTTTTATTGAAAACAACATTGACAATACTGTGTTCAATTTCACACTAAAACATTCTCACTTGGAGCAAATAGCAAATGAGCAAATCGTAAGATCATAAAGGCATGGAAGAACCCGTATTCAGCGCGTATTCACCGCCATCAGCGAACTACGCTGATGTTGAGGGGATGCTTGAACACAGATATGTGTCGATGCCCCAATTGACGAGATGTTCGCAAACTATCTCACAGCTGGAGAGGCATCGACACTAAGCGCTCCTGCCCTCCCTCTTAAGCCACTAAAATATGACAGCACGCTTCAATGGCAAAGCATACGCAGTGGCGGGTCTGGCTGGTGATGCCTTGCACACAATGTCGGTGTTACAAGCATACTAGTCTGATCTGCTGACAGATTTGAAGCATTTAAATCTCTCACCCCTAACGCTTCTTGCAACGGCCTGAGACTTGACCTATTATGAGTTATTCCTTAAATTTGGAACCCTTATGTAGGTCTGGCGTCGGGTTTGGTAGTAAGTGCGGTCTTTCATGCTCTTTTGGTGATAGGCCTCAATTTTGTGATTGTCGTTTAGGCCATCGCTCTATGGGAAGCAGGTTGAGCTTTGTTGGTCTTCTCCCTTTACGTGAGGTTTTAGTAAAGTTGAATAATAGGCCAAGGTTCCCTGTTAGGAAGTATTAAGGGGGGTGTTAAATATGGTTTTCATAGGATGGTGAAATTAAGGCCCAGAAGTTCCCATATATAGGTAGACTATCCCATAGGTCTCTTATTTTAGAGTCATCAGGCTTATATAACTTGTAGTGCCAATCTGTAGTAGTGAACAGGTTGGCTGTATGGAAAATTCTCTAGTAAGGCCACCGTTCATCCGAGCACCTAATATATTTTTTTTTGTTTGAGATGGCTTGCTCCCTATCGGGAGTTATTCTACTGAGGCCACTGCTCTGTCAAGCTCCAGATAGAAAGTAAAAAAAAACGTCAAACATTGGCCCTCTTCGGCCACCTTGATAGCCACCTTATACTAGAGCAGCAGTTCTCCTCTCACTTCAGCCTATTTTTATTCGTGTGTCAGCCCTCACAGGGCCGCCTCGATTTCTGGCTTAGGCATAGTAACTAGGAAATTGGTGACGGTTTGCTAAGCATTCTCGCCTCGAGTCTCTCAGTATCTGAGTGTAGGTTCCTTAAAGCCCATCAGGATAAATTACTCCTGTAAATCTATTCCTGTTCCTGGTACAGGCCTTACTACAAGTGTCGTCTAGCCAAGGCCCACCTTTTGCACTAGGCGTAAAAATGCTACTGGTGTTACAGGGTAGATAGCAGCATAGGTAGCAGGCTATGTTCAAAAAGAATCCCATGTTAGATATCTCATGGGCATTGTCAGGCCTTTTCTCTCTAGAAAGTAAGAAGCAGTATGCTTAGGCCCCCGCCCTTTAGAGCTGAGTATTGTAGCTAGTTTATCCAGCGCCTTAAAATTGAAAAAGGAGCCCCTTGAATAAAATAATTCAAGTCATAAAGTTGAGAGAGCCGAAGAGAGCCTTAGAGCCTAAGCACTGCCTGGGCTGATGCACGTAACATTCGAAGCTGTATGCCTTACAGTAGGCGTCCTCGATAGTCCAGTAGCGTAAGATTGTACTCCCCTTGCTTTAAAGGGTCGATAGCACTTCTGCTGAGCACACTGCTTGTTGGCAACGTAAACCTTAGAGGTAGAGGCGCTCCCCTTATTAGGGTCCCTTTTAGAGTGCCCATCCTCCACATGGCTTTGAAGCACTGTGTAGATCCAGGATTGGGTAGAGTCACTCCCCTCATTTGCAAGGGTTTGAAAGGGCTATGCTGAGTTCTACTCTCCAGGATACCTGTCTCTATGATTCGGTCTGTGAGCGATCAAATGATCACTGCCACTATCTGCAGTCCTCCCTATCGGATGCCTCCACAGGTGAGGCAAAATATGTTAGAGACTCTGTTTAGGAAACAGATATGTTGTTGGCAAGACTAGGTAATCAAATTAGACCAGGTCAGCCTCCCTGGTGGCATGTGGGCTTGACTTCATGTCCCCCTCAGAAAGTGACTGGACGGGACTCCTTTGGACCCCCTGGCCATATTCCCTTAAAGGAACCCCTTCTACGGAAGTTGTTGGTTCCAAAGCCTTTAAAGCATCCTTGGTAGGCTTTCATTGTATCGGAGGCCTCTTTGAGGCTCATAACTTGCGCAGTGGCCATAGGGAATACTGTCACTGACAGCCTGTATATGACCCGAATGGGGAGTGTTTTTGGCATTTCAATGAAACTGCCATTTTTTAAATGTTTTGTCACAGCCATTTGAGATGCACTCCCCTCAGCATGGCAGCGTGGGTAGATCATTTCCCGTAGTGTCCTGACGCAGTGCGAGTTCCCCTTCAGTCGCTCACGTTCGACGTGACGTCGACGTGACGACGTTAGGGGGATCACTTCAGGGAGCCCTATCAACTTCGAGTATCTAAAGAACAAGCCAATGAACGTTGGCGTGCGTGAAACGCGTCACGCGTCACGCGCCCCGCCCCGCAGCGCGGGTATAAACAGGAAGCGGACGCCGCACTCATTGTCTTTCGCTTCGGAGCCGAGCTTTGTTTGACTCTGAGTTCTACAGACTGCTGTACGTTGTATCTGTCGACAACTAGAGGGAGAAGAGAACTCTGCTGCAGTGCTGGTGTGACGGCGCGATCAGTGGTGGCCGCGAGCATCTTTAACCACAACTGCCGTTTTCACGGCACTGTTTATGTGTGTGTGTGTGTCGGTCTCGTGGGCGTTCCTCATCTGAGAGTGTACCCGATTACACCGCGGCTACCCCTGGGTGCTTCAGCACTAAAGAGTCTATTTCTTTCCTCTGTTTGTTATTTTTACTAAAAGAGCAACACAAGCGTGACCCTGCGTCCTTTTCAGGATGTCATTCCGCTTGTGCGTTTCTGGATGCGGTCGTTCCCTGGCGCCAGCAGATGGCCACAAGAGTTGCCTCTCGTGTTTGGGCATTCAACACGCTGAAGCAGCTTTTGTGAATAGTTCATGTTCCCATTGCGGGAATATGACTATGGCAGCGCTTAGATCGAGACTCGCTTACCTCACGGGAGGTGCAGTCCCCTCGCCTATGCCCCGATCTAGTGCTTATTCTGCCCCGCAGAATAGGCCTACTTCGGCGCATGACCAGGGTGATCTGAGGATTACCGTGAGGGCTTCCCCGTCGAGGCAATCTCCGCGGGCCCCTCACGCCTCTCATGCGCTGTTGCCATCCGCGCCCCTTTGCGATCGACTCGGTCCTTCTCCTGAACGGCCGATGTCGATCGCAGCATCGGAGGGGGAGCTTCACTCCTCTGGAGATGACGACTCGGCTGCGTTGCCCCCGTCTGGGTGTGTAGCGTTGTCCGAGCCGGATCCAGAGTGGGCGGCTATGCTTTCCCGGGCCGCCGAGAAGGTCGGGCTTGTGTGGAATCCTCCGCCACGTCCCGAACCTTCTCGGTTGGACGATTGGTTTCTCGGGGCGGGCCGTGCTGGTTCTCAGTGCGCCGCCCCGGTACCTTTCTTTCCGGAGGTGCATGAGGAGCTTTCTAGGATGTGGAAGGCACCGTATAGTGCCCGAAGCCGTTCTAGTAGCTCCTCCCCCCTCGCCACCCTCGACGGCGGGGCAGCTAAGGGGTATGTGGATATCCCCCCGGTGGAGCGGGCCGTCGCGATGCAACTGTGTCCGGCGTCCGCCTCCTCCTGGCGGGGTAATCCGCGCCTCCCGTCCAAGGCCTGTAAGTTTTCGTCCGGTCTTACGGCGAAGGCTTATAAGGCCTGTGGACAGGCTGCTTCCGCCCTCCATGCCATGGCGCTCTTGCAGGTCCACCAGGCCCAGGCGCTCATGGACATGAACGAGGGTGGTTCTGACCCAGAGCTCCTCCGGGAGCTCCGTGTGTCTACTGACCTCGCCCTCCGGGCGACGAAGGAAACCGCACGTTCCGTTGGTCAGGCGATGTCCACCTTGGTGGTCCAGGAGCGCCACCTTTGGCTCAACCTAGCGGACATGAGGGACACCGATAAGTATCGGTTCCTGGATGCCCCTCTCTCCCAGGTTGGGTTATTCGGCGATGCGGTCGAGAGCTTCGCCCAACAGTTCTCGGCCGCCCAGAAGCAGACGGAGGCTATCCGACACATCCTGCCCCGGCGGACCCCTGCTGCTCCCTCCCGTCCGCCGGCCGCAGACCCTCCGTCCGCTCGTCGCCGAGGCCGTCCTCCTGCGGCGTCCTCCGCTCCCGCTAAGCCTCAGCAGCAGCAGCCACCATCCAGGCCTCAGCGTGGAGCAAGCCGCAGGAAGTCGGCCACGCCCGTCCAGGCCGCTACCAAACCAGGTGGTAAGCGCAGGTGCAAACGACCCTGAGACGGGCGACCCAGAGGTGGATCAAGTTGCTCTCCAGGAGACGGTGAAGGCACCGCTCCTTCCCCCGGTGGAGGGCCGGGTGGAGAATCTTTTGTTTCCTTTTGTTCCTTTTCCGCCACTGCCTTCAGTGGTACCCACATATTCAATAAAAGAGCAATTTCTGAAACCTCTGGGTCCCAAGAGAGCGCGCTTGACGGTCGACGACGCTGTGCCTTGTCACCCTCGAGCCCCTCTCTCATCGCCAGCGAGCAGCAGTGGCTGTGTTCCGGACGCTCTGCCGCCTCCACACACTCACTCTGCCCTTCGACGGAAGCAGGTACGTGTTGCACCACACATTCAGACCCCACTCCGGGCCGCTGTGCCTCCGAGTCGGGTCCCTGCATTCCGCCGCGCTGCCCCACCCCGGGTACGTCTGTGGTGCCGTTGATTCCGCTTGCACGGTGTCTGGGAGCCTGGCTAGCGCTTCCCAGCCCGTCTCGCTGGCTCATCCGTACTGTCAGACTCGGCTATGCGATTCAGTTCGCCCGGCGCCCCCCTGTATTCAGGGGCATTCTGTTTACCCGCGTTCTGCCGGACAGTGCCCCTGTGCTCAGGGCAGAGATCGCAGTCCTACTGGCGAAGGACGCGATCGAGCCGGTCCCTCCAGCCGATATGAAGACCGGCTTCTACAGCCCGTACTTCATTGTACCCAAGAAAGGCGGTGGGTTACGGCCAATCTTGGACCTGCGTGTCTTGAACCGGTCCCTTCACAAGCTGCCGTTCAAGATGCTTACGCAGAAACGCATTTTCAAGTGCATCCGTCCCCAAGATTGGTTTGCAGCGATCGACCTGAAGGACGCGTACTTTCATGTCTCGATTCTCCCTCGACACAGACCGTTTCTTCGCTTTGCGTTCGAGGGACGGGCATATCAGTACAAAGTCTTACCCTTCGGGCTGGCCCTGTCGCCCCGTGTCTTCACGAAAGTCGCGGAGGCAGCCATTGCTCCCATGTGCGAGCGTGGGGTTCGCATTCTCAACTACCTCGACGACTGGCTTATTCTCGCCCAGTCGAGAGAGCAGTTGTGCGAACACAGGGACGTGGTGCTCAGTCACCTCAGCCACCTAGGGCTTCGGGTCAACTGGGAAAAGAGCAAACTCACCCCCGGGCAGAGGATCTCTTTTCTCGGTATGGAGTTGGACTCGATCAACATGACAGCGCGCCTCACCGAGGCCCGCGTCCAGTCAGTGTTGAACTGCGTGAGCACGCTCAGGCGCAGAACAGCGGCTCCACTGAAACTGTTTCAGAGGCTCCTGGGGCATATGGCATCTGCAGCCGCGGTAACGCCGCTCGGATTGCTTCATATGAGACCGCTCCAACACTGGCTCCACGATCGAGTCCCGAGATGGGCGTGGCAGAGCGGCTCGTGCCGGGTCCAAGTGACCCCGCACTGTCGCCAAACTCTCAGCTTGTGGTCAGACCCTTCGTTCCTGCGGGCAGGTGTTCCCCTAGATCAAGTGTCCAGGCACTCTGTTGTCACCACGGATGCCTCTGCCACCGGCTGGGGGGCCACGTACAACGGGCATGCAGCTTCAGGTCTGTGGACGGGGCCTCAACTGCATTGGCACATCAATTGCCTCGAGTTGTTAGCAGTACATCTTGCGTTGGGCCGCTTCGAAACGCCGCTTCGTGGCAAGCATGTACTGGTCCGTACGGACAGCACTGCGACCGTTGCGTACATCAACCGTCAGGGTGGTCTACGCTCCCGCCGCATGTCACAACTCGCCCGCCATCTCCTCCTTTGGAGTCAGAAGCATCTGAGGTCGCTTCGTGCCATTTATATTCCTGGCCTGCTCAACCGTGCAGCCGACGAGCTCTCACGGCAGCAGGTGCTACCGGGAGAATGGCGACTCCATCCCCAGGTGGTCCAGCTGATTTTCAGGCGCTTCGGGACCGCACAGGTAGATCTGTTTGCCGCCCCGGACACGTCTCACTGCCAGTTGTTCTATTCCCTGACCGAGGGGACCCTCGGCACGGATGCTCTGGCACACAGCTGGCCCCCGGGCCTACGCAAGTATGCGTTTCCCCCAGTGAGCCTTCTTGCACAGACCTTGTGCAAAGTCAGGGAGGACGAGGAGCAGGTCTTGTTAGTTGCACCGTATTGGCCCAACCGGACCTGGTTCCCCGAACTTGTGCTCCTCGCGACAGCCCCTCCCTGGCCCATTCCTCTGAGAGAGGACCTGCTCTCTCAGAGACGGGGCACCCTGTGGCACCCGCGTCCAGACCTCTGGAAACTCCATGTCTGGTCCCTGGACGGGACGCGGAGGTTCTAGGTGACCTACCCCCAGCGGTAGTTGACACCATCACTTCAGCTAGAGCCCCCTCTACGAGGCGCCTCTATGCGTTGAAGTGGAACCTATTCGTTGAATGGTGTTCTTCTCACCAGGAGAACCCCCGAACTTGCTCGGTCAGAACCGTGCTTTCCTTCCTGCAGGACGGGTTGGAGCGAAGGCTGTCTCCCTCCACCCTTAAAGTGTATGTTGCCGCCGTTGCCGCACATCACGATGCAGTGGATGGTAAGTCGTTGGGAAAGCATGACCTGATCGTCAGGTTCCTGAGGGGAGCAAGGAGACAAAATCCTCCTCGCCCACTCTCTATACCCTCTTGGGACTTGTCTCTGGTCCTTTCGGCACTCCAGAGACCACCCTTTGAGCCTTTGCAGTCAGCTGAGTTAAAAATTCTGTCCTGTAAAACAGTACTCCTGGTTGCATTGGCCTCCATCAAGAGGGTAGGGGACCTGCATGCATTTTCGGTCGACGAATCGTGCCTGGAATTCGGCCCGGCTAACTCTCACGTGATCCTGAGACCCCGGCCCGGATACGTGCCCAAGGTTCCTACCACTCCCTTCCGGGACCAGGTGGTGAACCTGCAAGCGCTGCCTTCGGAGGAGGCAGACCCAGCCCTGGCTTTTCTCTGTCCCGTCCGCGCTCTGCGTCTGTACGTGGACAGAACGCAAAGCCTCAGGACCTCAGATCAGCTCTTCATCTGTTACGGAGGCCAGCAGAAGGGAAAGGCTGTCTCCAAGCAGAGGATGGCCCACTGGATAGTGGATGCCATCGCCTTGGCTTACGAAGCCCAAGGCGTGCCTTGCCCGCCCGGGTTGAGAGCCCACTCCACTAGGGGTGTCGCTTCTTCTTGGGCGCTGGCACACGGCGCCTCGCTGACAGATATCTGTAGAGCTGCGGGCTGGGCGACACCTAACACGTTCGCTAGGTTTTATAGCCTACGTGTTGAGCCGGTTTCTTCCTGTGTGCTCGCCTCAACCAGCCGGTAACACCGAAGTTTCCGCTCTTGTGTCGGCTTGCTGCGCCACTCCCCTCCACATGGAGCGGATACGTGCGCTTTTTTGCTCCAGTCGAGTTCCCCACTCTGGCGAACCCTGTGAGTTCCTCCGCACCCCTCCGGCAGTCGGACGTTGCGGAGCGTCCGACGCCAGGCCTAGTGCTCGTATGCTTGTAACTTGTGCTAGGCTGGGTTCCATATGTGGTGATTCCTGCGGCGATCCCATATGAGTATTCTTCCACGACCAGCTCCCTGCGGTGAGCCCGTGTCTTTCCCTTGGCAGAGTCCGCTCTGCCGTCACTGGCTGGTGTAGCCTCCCCCTTCTCAGGCTGGAGCCACCCCAGTGACATTCCATATGTTGCACTGCCCTTCTGGCCAGTCCATATGTGTATCCTCCACATGTTACCTCCCTTCGGCAGGATGTGGCTCCGCAGCGTCCCTCTCCCCTGGAAAGGCACGCTTTCCCAGTGTTATCCAAGAGTTCACGGTGTGGGTATATGGAACAGCAGTTGAACTCCCTCTACGCAGGTCTTCCGCCCCAGCCATTGGGGGTCTGAGAGCCTTCCGTAGGGCGCTGGATGTGGCAGCAACCGATGGCGTCTTCCATGGGATCCCCTAACGTCGTCACGTCGACGTCACGTCGAACGTGAGCGACTGAAGGGGAACGTCTCGGTTACTGATGTAACCCTCGTTCCCCGAAGGAGGGAACGGGAGACGTGACGTCCCGCTGCCACAGTTGCTGACCATCGCTGTACGGCCGACTCAATCTCGGCTCCTCAGCGAAAAACAATGAGTGCGGCGTCCGCTTCCTGTTTTTTACCCGCGCTGCGGGGCGGGGCGCGTGACGCGTTTCACGCATGCCAACGTTCATTGGCTTGTTCTTTAGATACTCGAAGTTGATAGGGCTCCCTGAAGTGATCCCCCTAACGTCGTCACGTCGACGTCACGTCTCCCGTTCCCTCCTTCGGGGAACGAGGGTTACATCAGTAACCGAGACGTTCCCTTTTGAAAGGGAACGCCTCAGGTTACGACTGTATGCTCCCTTAGAACAGGGAACGAGAAACTGCGTCTTTTCGCCATGCCTCGGGGATGCCTGCTGAACAGACCCTTCAAACAATAAGTTGTTGACATGTTCTCCAGGCTCCCCTTATATACTTCAGGCTCGCACTAGTGATGATGTTATAGGCTGTCGCTGGCCAATATGATTGCCATGATTAGATAAGCGTGATTCAGACACTGGTTCACGCGGAGACGTTCCCCATAGCGTTTCCCCATAGCATTTAACAGATATTATATGATACTATACTAACAGATATTATTAAAGCAACTTTTTTTCAGAAATATCTCAACCCAAACAAATCCTTCTTATATGTCTCTTACATAATTGTTGGTAAACAAAAATAAATAAATAAATAAACAAGCAAACAAACAGCACATCTTTAGTAATATGAGTTTTAATTGTGGACATTTGGATAAAAATCTGTTTCTAAACACATCTGTCTCCTCATCATCATATCCAACCCCTTTCTTTAGTTGCTGAATTTAGGCCTACAGTTGAAAAGGTTATTTTGAATAGTATCTGAGGGATCCATTGGATTTATATGATGGAAAAATAACGATTGCAGCCTCTTGAGGGCAGCAGAGGAATATTATTCTGTTGCTTGACTTGCGTCTGCATGATGTGAAGTGCTGTGTTAAGTTTCCGCATAAAGTGATGAAACACAGAAGATACTGGCATCAGGTCAAACCTGTACAAACTATTGAAGAAATCAAACTGAATACCTGCGTGTATTTCAGAAACAGTGTGATGATTATAGGCATCAAAAGCATTTTGTCCATTTACTAAAAAAACCCATACAAAACAATACTCTAATACAAACCATGCAAAATGACATTACAATACAACAAAATGTGTCAATAAGAAGAGAAATGCAAACCTGGTGACCATGACAAAAAAAGGACAATAAAATCAACACTGAATAACATTTACATAACAAAACTTGAATCTTGAATCTATTAACATTATAATAATGTAAAATAATAGACGTATACAGCAAAACAAATGAACGTATGCCAATGAATTCAAAAAGTTCAACTTAATTAAAACAAACAACACGCAACTGAACCTACATGCTGACACTGTATGTTTTTAAACAGAGTTTGACAGGCAAATTCATTGCAAGACTGTGAGCTTTTACTTTCTCTCTCTAGAATGAGAATGCAGAATAAACAAACTTCAAAACACACCTACCTAGTCTGACAACAATCCTGAGTTTGCTCCTCCCACAAGATCATCAGAGAATATATCAGCCTCAGTCTCTCAGCTCTTCTTCAGTCTGTCAGGATGAAAACAGGAGAGATAAACTCTGAGGAAAATCTTTGTGGATTGAGCCCAAACATGAAAAAGAAAACAGGTAATTTATTGTTGTAGAAGATTCATTTGTTGTTAATTTGTTTATTATATATATATATATATATATATATATATATATATATATATATATATATATATATATATATATATATATATATATATATATATATATATATATATATCACTAAATTTAAAAATGTTGTTTTCAATTATCTCTCTTTCATTTTTCTCTGTAGGTCAGAATGAGGATGTTGCTCTTACAGAGATAATAAACTAAAGTCAAGACATGAGTGTGTATTAAGACTCAGTGACAGCAGGAATATATAAGACATCATTCAGAGAAATGTTTCGCTTGAGGATCAGGATCCAGAACACAGTGTTTTCTCAGAGGAGTTTAAGAAAGAAGCTTCACTCAGATACTCATGTAAGTCTAACATTTACTCATTTACTGCTGTTCATTTCACTTACCGGATCAAGCGTCACATCAGATAGAAAGACAAGTATTGCATCCTGCTGAAAAGATCAGCTATTATTATTATATTATATATAACATGTAGGGTTTAGGCACATAAAACCTACGAATTGCCAGATAATTTTGACAGTTAAAATCATTAGTACACATCACATCACATATTACATTTTGTATAAATTAGCCTAATTCTTTTTTTTGTTATCAGTAATGTAGTGTGTTTTGTGTGACATTTAATGCAATTTAGTTATTTTTTTTTGCATTATGTGAAGAAGTTACCTTTACCACACATAATCTCACACAGACACATACGCGCAACCACCACACACATTTCCCACCTGTTGATGCCGCTATTGGGAAAAGCTGGTGCACACGAGATCCCGATTGCACTTAGTCATTCATCCACATTTCATAATTAAGTTGGCTTGGAAAAGCCAATTTACTGATATTGTACTTAAGATTATTATTATTAGTGGTGCTTGCCACTTCTCCTGCATTGTTTGTCACAGACCCATGAGTGAGGTGTCAAATTGTGCGTATTATTGAGGAGAGGTGTGCTCTATCTTTTCTGAGCAATCAGGTGTACAATGTTTACACAGCGGACGAAAAAGCGGCCAAAAAAGTCCCATAGACTTAACATTGCAGAATGTTCGTAAATTAAAATTCAAACCGACGTTTTCACACACACAGACACCAAAGGGCCTGACAACCCTGTGTCTCTCCCTCTCCCTCTCACTCAGATGATTCATATTATCAAGCCGCCAATAAGTAATGACAAAAAAATCTTGATAGTCACACCCTAGCAACCACGTAGAGCTCGCTTGCAACCACCCCAAACGACTAACTCAGAGCCATATATAGAGAGAGAGTTATGACAACTCCATTCACTCCAATGGGAAAGCTTTTTTAACAGCAATGGCGGCTCGTGGAGCCTCTCAATAGTTCCCGGAAGTAGCAGCAAACACATGCCACGCCGTAGAGATGCAGAAGAGCAAACGTTTGTGACGCACTTTTAAAAGGTGAGACTTTTAAAGAATTAGATTGTATATTATCAGTACATCTCAATAAAAATAACTAGAGTATTACTCATTAAATTAGTAGATAAGGGATGTTATCAGACAATTAGCAGATTAGGCAAGGATTGGAGCTGGATAAAGTTAGCAACGAACACCCTATTAATTGTAAAATCTGTTCTCTTAATTCATTTTCATCCATCGGTTTTGAAATTAGAGAAACGGAGTCTAAACATATATTTATGGCAGGGTGGGGTAAGTTAGCTATATTAGTTCAATATAACATTTGACCGTGTGTGACAGCAGTGGGTGGAAGTGGTAAAAATTAGGATATCAAGTTTGTTCCTTATTACACATATTAAATAATACAATTCCTAAATAATAAAATGCACCCTATTGATATAAATTTAGAGTGAATTGAGTTTGCAAAAACATATGGGTGGAGTGTTTTTATGCATTGTAATTCAATTGACTATTACCAGTCTATAGCTTCAGCTGATTTTTGGATTTATGTCAGAAGGAAGTTGATGGACCTAAGTGAGAAAAAACCCTCTTAAAATAGGGGAGCAGTTTTGAAAAATTGTATTACTGTAGTAATTGCTGTAAATAGTTAATTGCATTTATTTGAATACATTTTTTTAAGTAATATCGTAATATATTATTACAATTTAAAATAACTGTTTTCTATTTTAATGTATTTTAAAATGTACTTTACTCCTGTGATGCCAAGCTGAATTGTCAGCATTATTTTGAACGGCAATGTACATGTTTATATGAGAATGCTTAAGTTGTTTTAAACCTGAATATATTGTGTATGAATAAGTATAAGAATTATACATTAGATATTTATAATACATAAATAATTATATTACTATATATAATTGTAAGAAGTGTTAACAATAAGCTTAATTTCAATAAATATTACATTTAACATCAAGTTACTGCTGCTAATAGTTCTTTAACCCATTGTGCGGTGTGAGCTGAAAATCACCTGTCACCAGCCTGTCTCTATATCTGAAAGTCATAAAGTCATAAATATGACATTAGTTACATGAGATGAGTGAAAACAATGAACATGAAGTAACATAAAAAGGCAACAGCAACCCTAGCCTGAAATAAGTTAAGGCAAATAACGGTAATTGAACACTAATCCTCAAACATTAGCTGATTTGATCTTTTAAAAACAACATCGCTGTAACTACATACTCATACATATGTCGGTGTGTGTTATATAAATAAATACAATAAATGCATTTATTGACTACTAATTACCAGAAAGCGCAGTTCTGTCACTCTACTTTAACAGATTGAAATCCCCACCAAAGCACTTCCTTGGACTATCTGACGTCTACGTGAATCACGTGACGATCAAGCATTTAGAACTTCCATTGTCACAAATCTCTCTCTATTGCTCTGGACTAACTAAGTATTAAAACATGTTAATAAAATGTTAAGAAGTCTATAAAAAATCCATAGTAACCATCTGTGACAACTATAACCCATCTAGCATCCCCCTAGGAACCACCCAGAACACCCTAGCAACCACCCAGAAAGCCATAGCAACGCCCTAGCAACCACCTAGCAACACCATAGCAACCAGCTAGCAACACCATCGCAACCACCAGAACACCTTTCAACTGCCTAGCAATGCCCTAGCAACCACCCGGAATACCTTAGCAACCGCCTAGCACACCCTAGGCACCACATAGTAACATCATAGCAACCACCCAGAATACCCTAGCAACCACCTAGCAACACCATACCAACCACCCAGAATACCCTAGCAACCGAGTGGCGAGTTTTACCACTGCAAGCACCACTCACATTTTCTTCAGGAAATGTACATTTTAGTTAGTGGTGCTTACCAAAGGGAAGGCATCACTAGTATTCTCCTGCATACTTATTAGTGGTGCTTGTCAAAGGCAAGGCATCACTATTGTTCTTCTCCATACATATTCTTCTTCTTCTTCTTCTTCTTCTTCTTCTTCTTATTATTATTATAATTACGGAAAAAAAGTTTGACACAAACTCATTGCTTTGCTTCATAAGGCCTTTATTAACCCCATGGAGCCGTTTGGAGTTAATTAATGACGGGTGGATGCACGTTTTTGAGCCTCAATCTGTTGGTTTCCATCCACTGCCATTATAAAACTTGGAGGGCCAGGATATATTTTTTCATATAATTCTAATTGTATTTGTCTGAAAGAAGAAAGTCATATACACCTGCATACACCCATCATGGGTGGTGATGGCGCAGTGGATAAGACACATGCCCTTGGTGTGAGAGACCCGGGTTCGAATCCACTGTGAAACACCAATGTGTCCCTGAGCAAGACACTTAACCCCTAATTGCTCCAGAGGCGTGCGACCTCTGAAATATAGCAATTGTAAGTCGCTTTGGATAAAAAGCGTCAGCTAAATGACTAAAATGTAAAAATGTAAATGTCTTGAGGGTGATTAAATCATGGGTTAATTTTCATTTGAAAGTGAACTACTCTTTCTAACTCTCTCCACACTGGCACTGCATGTTCAGCTCCTCCAGACACCCAATTCCCTTTAACTCTCAAATAACTCTCTATATCCTTATTTACCTTCTGATATTATTTCCTTTACCCACACTACATCAGTATCTAACCCACCCTCTACCTCTCTTATAAATACACTTCTCCTACATTATCTTAATTAATCCTGTGTTATTCAGAAACTGAAACAACATCTTTACCGTACCTATTTCCTATATCTGAGTCTAATGTATAACTTCTTTATTTTATTCTTCCATACTTCTCATCTTAGAACTTCTCTTTATCCATCATAATCCTTACAATTTATAATCACATGTTCTACAGTTTCACATTGTCCACATTTCTCACAAAATCCTGTTTAATGTTTAGATATTAGATGTAATGTTTTATTCAAACCTGCCCCATCCTTAATCCTGTAATTATCTTTTAATTACAATACCCTTGTCTCCCGTTCTTCCCTCAGACTCACTCCCAGAAACAGTCCAATGGACCCAGCCCCAAACCTCCACGACAATTATGTAAATGTTAGGGTTTGTGATGTCAATAACCTGGGAGGAATGTTATGTAGCCCCTACCAGCCCTTTGTTGTAGTCCTTTAAAAGCAATTTCTGTAGAAGAAAATGTCTCCCTTTGCTTTGAACTTTGAGCGTCGTGACTTTGCAGATGTTGCTGTTCTCAAACAGCAAAATTACACACTAACTAAAGTTAGAAAAGTGAAATCATCGTGAAATCAAAAGTGAAAAATCGCCATGAATTTTCTTACATTTAAAACTCTTTTAAACTTACTCACTATCCTTATCAATATGTTATTTCCATGCAAGTCTATCCAGCCACATTCCTAGTAATCTAATTGATGTCACTTGTACCATTTCTTTGTTATATATTCTTAACTTCCATTCGTTCATTATGTACTTTCTTGCTACAAAATAAAATAGTTTGTGACTAAAACTTAAATCCCCAATTATATGGTCATTCAACTACCTCATCCATGGCCTTCTGCATTTTCCCCATAATATACTTATTGTTTCTTCCTCTGAACCACAAAGCCCCGTCATCTGCAAACAATGATCTTCCAATACTCCTATCCACCTTACTAAAATATTATTTACCATTATTACAAAAAGCACTGAACTTATTACACTTCCATGAGGAATGCCATTTTTTATTATTCCTTGAGATGATATTCTCCTATTCTCACTCTTATTGTTATTTGTTTACGGAAGTCACTAATCCAATTAAACATTCTTCCTCCTATCCCCATCTTCTCCAGTTTTATCATCAGACCCTTTCTCTATACCATGTCATATGCTTTTTCTATATCGAAAAACACTGCAATTACCGATTCTTTATTTGATAGAGCTTTCTTTATTTCCGCTTCCAAACACATATCCGGATCCATAGTTCCTCTTCCTACCCTAAATCCACTTTGATAAGGTGAGGATTTTCCTTCTTTTTCCAAAAAATACACTAGTCTGTCCGTTATCATTCTCTCCATCACTTTCCCTACATGAGATGTAAACACTATTTGACTATAATTAGCCGACTTACTTGGATCTTCCCTTGTTTCCTTATTGGCAATACCAATGCCTCTTTCCAACTTTGTGGTAGTACCCCTTAAGATAAGGTAAAATCACAGAACACATGTTGGACAATCAAGACATTAACATTACTCCAGAAAGACTGAGCAAAAGGACACTCCCCCCAAAAATGGCCTACAGTTTCAGAAGAAACTTCACAAAAGGAGCAGGGTGTATCAATGCTACTTCTAAATGACCGGATTAATTCTGTAAATTATTTGATATTTCTGTGGCCACCAGTGGTCCACACACCCTCTAAACTACTAATTAAATATCCAAAACCAATGATTAAACCATAAAATAGTCAGCTCATAAGGCCTACCTGGTTTCACACAAGCCACTCTAATTAAAGTAAGCTGATGGAAGCATGTGTACCAAAAATATAAATTTATTTCACAATAGTTCAATAATGTAAACAATTAAAAAGACAACCATGTAATACCCCATGAAACTTCGCTCAATCAAAACACCAAATGTTTAAGAGCATGTACTGAGTTTCCCTCTGAGACGTGTCAGAATTTAATCACACCACATGTCACTCTTAATAAATAAAGTTGAGAAGAATATCACAGGTAAAATAACCACAGTTAAATCCAGTACACATGATACACACCACTGCAACGTTTGCCTCTTTGGAAAACTACACGTTGCCCAATAAGTATTTCCATTAAAAGAACCCCACAGAGTGTACATAAGGTTATCAAAGAAACTCGAAACAACAACAACAACAACAACAAATACAATGTAAAACTAAAATCCTCTCTCTCACCTCACATGCCCACAGGGCATTTGACAAACACAACATTGAGTTATGGTAGACAAATCACATAAATAAAATTAGTAGGAAAAATAGTGACTGGACCCGTTCCCTATAGCAATAATAAAATATCATGAGATAGGTTAACTTTATACTAGCATACATTCCATATTTTTTTAGACATATTCATACCTGAATAGAGAACAAATATTTGCACGATGAATCCTCAATAAGAGTAATGTAATACATGTAATAAGAGGTAAAACCCAGGAAGGACCACAGTTCTACAACAGTAGACGGAGTCTTCCCATCTTTAACAGCGCTGATCTTTTTGGGATCAGTGGCAACCCCAGATGCTAAGATGTCATGCCCAAGATACTTTACCTCTGGCTGGAAGAAGTGACATTTTCTGAGCTTAAGTTTCAAGCCATTCTGTTCCAACCGGTGTAACACTAGCTCCAACCACTCTAAATGATTCTGAAAAGATGACGAAAAAACAACCACATCATCCAAATATAGAAGGAGCAAGTGAAATCGTTCATCTCCAAAAATACGCTTCATCAATCTCTGGAATGTCCCTGGTGCATTACAAAGGCTGAAGGGGCATCCGGTGGAATTCAAACAGACCAAAAGGTGTACAGAATGCCATCTTGGCTTGATCCTTCTCAGCTAAAGGGACCTGGTTGTAATCACTCGCCAAATCCAATGTAGAAAACATGCAAGCACCAGTAAGGATATCCAAAGATTCTTCTATGATTGGAAGGGGGAACGCATCTTTCCTAGTTTTTGTGTTTAATTGGCGATAATCAATCGAATGGACCCATCCTTCTTCTTGACCACCACAATGGGTGAGGACCAAATCTTGGATAAGAGCCTTCACAAGATCATACTGGAAGGGAGGGGGTTGTTTGTAACGTTGGCGAATAGGTGCATTATCTAGCAGGGGAATCTCATGCTCTATCAAGTTCATACATCCTAAATCCCCATCACACTGACTGAAAACCACACTGTACTTCTCCAGCAAGGCCTTGGCATCTTCCTGTTCTGCCTCTACTAAGTTAGGCCATGATATATTGGCCAGACCAGGGACAGTGTGGTTCAATACTTCAGCTGACTGAAAAAATAGAGTAGGGCTCTCACAACTCTCTTCCCTGCCAAAAATCATAGGTTAACTGTGGGAACACACTGCAGGAACACACACTAACCATTTGAAGTCTGCCTAAAAAAGTACAGGGTCTTAACCACCTGTCCTGAGTAGGGTTGGGCATCGGTTGGGTTTTATCCGATACCAGTACCTACTATGTATTTTTTAAACTGTTCCGGTGCTTAAACGGTTCTTGAACCGGTACTTAAAGGGATACTCTACTGGTTTTTCATATTAAACTATGTTATTCCCTTAACTAAGACGAGTTGATACATACCTCTCTCGTCTCAGTGCGTGCACTAAATCGCTGTCTTGCCGCGAAACTTTGTTAGATCTTATCTCAGCCCCATTCATTCAATACAGGCCAAGAAGAGAAGCGACCAAACACCTCCACGTTTTCCCTATTTAAAGGGCCTATATGCAACTTTTCCCCCAAAATAAACGTAACAATAGCCTTTTTATTTTACCATTTATGACTCAAACATCTCATGTTGAGCATACTGACACCTTATCCGCTCACAGTGGGTGCACCTATAAGCCTGTATCCTATTTTCCTATTTTCTGTCGGGTCGGATTTTTCCGGCGCTGTCTGCGGATGTGACGTAATATCATTTCTCGTGAAAACGCTTACACGCTTAGAAAAGCGCAACGTTTTATTTTGTGTCACCGTCCTAGGTCGAGTTACACTACTCTAGTAACTGTATTTAAATAGGGAAAACGTGGAGGTGTTTGGTCGTTTCTCTTCTTGGCCCGTATTGAATGAACAGGGCTGAGATAAGATCTAACAAAGGTTCGCGGCAAGACAGCGATTTAGTGCACGCACTGAGACGAGAGAGGTATTTATCAACTCGTCTTGGTTAAGGGAATAACATAGTTTAATATGAAAAACCAGTAGAGTATCCCTTTAAGAAAACAAAACCACACACACATACCCTTTTATTTACAGGGCCAAACTGGACACAATATTAACTTAAATCTTTAAACAATGTAAATACAAGTAGCATATGGTAATAATAAATAAACCAATATCAAATAAAAATTCACGTTTACATAATATCAAATAAAACAATATTGTATCAAACAATGTAATAATAGTGGAAATTAATAGAGATTACTACCAGGGTAATCTAATCTCGACATGGCTCCAGGTTTCCATGTTTTGTCTACTTGAACCAGTCATGTAAGTTATCTGGTCGTTCGTTGTACTAGTTATGGCAGCGCTTAGCTTGGCGAGTTTGGTATTTCGTTTCCACTGCGTCTTAGCTACGCAGCGTTGAGTAAACCTATGAAAGAGAACATCTCTGGTTACTGGTGTAACCTATGTTCTCTGAATAGGGAACGAGACGCTGCATTCGCTGCCATGCTCCTCGCACTTCCAAGCTCCTCGCGCTGCCGACAAGGCAGAGAAATCTGAGGAGCAGATGGCGCGCGCCAATATAATATGACAACGTAAGAGTATCGAGGCGGCGCCTGCGCCATCAGCCAATAAATTGCCATGATTCTATATGGGCTTCAGATAATCGGCACACCCAGAGGGCGTTCTGACGTGTAATTTTACACATGAAATGCAGCCAAACCTTGGAGCGTTTTGTCTTCGGCATCTTCATTAATCCCCTCGTTCTTATTCTGTCTCGTTACTACTGTTTACGTCGGAACCGGTTCCCTATTGGCACTGAGTTTTGGTACCCAAACCTATCCTGAGTACCTACATTAACCCAGGGTACATTCCCTCACTAATATTTACCAGGGCGCACGGAATTGGGAGGTCTGCACGTAGTTGCCAGTCACCTATCCCTGGGGGTTCTAAAAATGCAGCAGAAATAAGTGAACCAACTCCCTGTCTGCAAAAGGCTAGGACTAACTTAAATGATCCAGAGGGAAGACAGATGGAGGGACCTGGGGGAATAGAGATACTACCAATAAATTCTGAAACAGGCTCGGCAGGACTGACATGAATCTCAGGCTCGGCAGGACTGACGTGAAGCTCTAGACGGGTGGTCTCGACGGGATGAGACTCTGGAAGGGTGGTTTCGGCGGGACGAGACTCTGGAAGAGGGTGTTCTCGGCGGGACAAGACTCTGGAAGGGTGGTCTCGGTGGCGGTTGGTCTCTGTGTTTTTCCTCTGGATCGGGACGTGACGCTCACCAAACACTTGGCGATGGCTTCTCTCCAGCTTAGTCCATCGGTGTTTGGGAGGTTGATGGCCTGGTGGAAATTGCCCCCGATCCAGAAAAGCAGCTTGAGGGTTTCATCATCGAGGGGGCTAGTGACGGCTTGACGAACATAGTTCTCCACAAAGAAGAAAACTTCTGTGCTCTCTTGACCTATTGTGACAAATATAGCCTTATTGTCCATACGCTCAGAGGTGGCGTCTACTGGGACCTAATGTCCTACATCTTACATTTCTATAATCTGAAAAAGATATTTCTTTGATTTTATTTGTTAAAGGTTACATATTATGCCACTTTCCACAAGATGTAATATAAATCTATGGTGTCCCCAGATCATTTATTATAGCTTGTCAAAGTTGCCCCTCTTTGGGTGTGAGCAAAAATGTGCCGTTTTTGTGTGTGCCCCTTTAAATGCAAATGAGCTGCTGCTCCCTGCCCCCGTTCAGAAGATGTCCGATCTTTTACACGAGCTTCGGATACTCCTGCAATAGCAAAACACTTGAATAGTCTCACTCATCCAAAATCTCAGAAATAACCATTAGAGGAGTGAAGCCTTATGGAGAGACTCAGGAAGAGATTGCAACTTTTAGACGCACCTGGACGTTTCTCAATGGTTAGTGGATACATTTATGTAGTTGTTGTGGAGTTACATAAATTCAACTCATCCACTTGCATGTACTGTCATGTTTAACTTATTTTACACAAGTTGACACAGTTCCCCGAGGTCTTTATAATGTGGCATAACGGGTGGGGGGCGCTCTCATATACAGAGCTACAGCAAGTAACTATGCCACCCCAGCATTGAACCAGCTGGGGAAACACCAATTAAGGGCACAGAAGTTCGATCTCCTTCCCACAATCACAGAACACTGAGGTCTGGATGCCTACAAAAGTAGATCTTTAATAAGTGATCATAAATAATTTAAAAGATCACTGGCACAGTAAAATATTAGTGGTGGCAAACAAGGCCACTGATTTATAAATGAGCAGATTGGTCCACAGAAACAGAAAAAACAGGCTCTCGTCACTGAGCTGGGGTGGACCAGCAGTTGGGCAGGCTAAGCAGTGGGCTTTGAATCAGCCCGCACTGAGTAACCCGTGCACCAACTCTCAAAACACACACTCCAGTGAAATCCACTGCAAGAAAACCTACACCGCACACTCCTGGAAAAGGAGAGTTCCCATGCACCCTCCAAGGACAACCAGCTTGCCCACTCTGGGTCACCACTGCTCCTAAAAAAAGAGAGAAAACAAAAACAATTAATAAAATATAAATGCACATGAAACAACAGCATTAACTGTTAAAGCTCACAGCAATAATCAATTAACACAAAAAAAAAAAAAAAAATGATAGGTCGCTTACCGACAATAAAGGTAAAAGCACAAAACAAATAATAACAAATTATTCTAAGGCTCCAAATCTAAATGTTAACCAGACAAAAAAAGAATAACAAATTCACAATAAACAATAAGCCAAAAGGGGACAATTTCCAAAAATATTAATAACTCAAAAGAAGTCTGAAAAGAATAACAAATTAAACTAAATAAATCGTAAACCTCATAATATGAGCTGACGAACACCAAAACGACAAGAAAACAAAAATCACCAAAAGCAATCAAAACCAAAGCAAAACTAAAGCAAAACAAAACCAAAGCAAAATTAAAACGCCAGCTGCAGTCTACTCTTTGTGAATCTCCCCCAATTTTTTAATGGGTTTTGTTTCACAATCCTCTCCAGGGTGCGGTTATCGCTATTGCTTGTACACTTTTTTTTTCTACCACATCTTTTCCTTCCCTTCGCCTCTATTAATTTTAATATTAATGTGCTTGGACACAGAGCTCTGTGAACAGCCAGCCTCTTTAGCAATGACCTTTTGTGTCTTGCCCTCCTTGTGCAATATGTCAGTGGTCGTCTTTTGGACAGCTGTCAAGTCTACCACATGTCTTCCCCATGATTGTGTAACCTACAGAACTAGACTGAGAGACCATTTAAAGGCCTTTGCAGGTATTTTGAGTTAATTAGCTGATTAGAGTGAGGTACGAGGTGTCTTCAATATTGAACCTTTTCACAATATTCCAATTTTCTGAGAAACTGAATTTGGGATTTTCATTAGTTGTCAGTTATAATCATCAAAATTAAAAGGAATGCACACTTGAAATATATTAGTCTGTGTGTAATGAATGAATATAATATCCAAATTTCACTTTTTTAATGGAATTACTGAATTAAATCAACTTTTTGATGATATTCTAATTATATGACCAACACCTGTATATCAGAGACAATTGAAAGTTTCACAGTTCTGCTGTATGACAGAACCAGTGAAAAAAAAAGCTTTTTTCAAAAAGGCACAGTGTTTGCCAAATTCCACCAACAACTGCAGCTCTTGAACAGCATTTGATGTCACTGTGATGTCTAATTTTGATCACATAACATGAATGATGAAACACATAACATCATAACATGATGGTTCGGTTCGCGTTCCCCGCACGGGTGATGCTGTTGCCGAGGCACGGCGGCGACTTGCATTTTGGGGTTCGCAAACGGATCTGACCGCGGAGGTTGGGACGGGCCCCGCCCTATCCCAGCTGCCAGATCCAGTGTGCTGCTATTTCCAGTTCCGAGGAATTGGTATCGTTAGTGTTTTGTTAAGAAAAAGAGAACAAAACAAATACAAATTTTAAGAAAAATGCAGATGTTTGAGTTTTCAATAAATAAATAAGTCAGCTCATAACTCTGCTGAATAAAGAGGAGCTTTTAAAAGGAGGTTTTATCTAGTGCTGTTGCCAGTTAAATATTTACTGGCCAACTGAACATTAAGAGAGTGAAAATAAAAAGAGTTTATTCGATGAAATATATCTAAAAAAACAGGAAACCTCAGTATCTCAAAAAAACAGGTATCTCAGCCTCCTCGTCGGGGACTGTCGTTTTCCCCCCATCTCCACAATGAGGTGTTGAGATTGTGGAATAAACCTGTTTCTATTTTATGTGTTTAATCCCCAAATGTCTAACTATAGTAATGTTATGGGTTTTTACGGTTTATTTCTGGCAACCCGCAGCTGCCATTTTTATATTTAGATATAGGCCTATTTTTTTTTACAGTCTAGTCTAACCAATGAAGAAGATAAATAAAACTATGCTTTTGTAATGTCTTAATGAATTAAAGTGAAGATATGACAGATGGGGTATGGCTGCAACTGAAGAAAACACGCAAATAGAACCCCCCCCCCCCCCCCCCCCCGCCCACAAATTATGACATCTTCATCAGTTTAGAACACACGTTCGCTCCAAATACTCAAAACACAACCAAATACAGAAACACGCTGCAAAAGTTCACAACACAACCAGAAACGCGCTGCAATAGTTGCAGGTAGGCCTATTCCCACCTTACTCATTTCGAATCGCGGAGCCCTTGAAGTGGGGACTTTTGAGTGAGCAGGGCACTTGTGTGGCGTTTGGAACGCACTGAAGGGAGCAACGGAAGACAACTCAAAAGAAAACGTAATTTCCATATATATATATATATATATATATATATATATATATATATATATATATATATATATATATATATATATATATATATATATATATATATATAAAGAGGCTACATTTTATACAAACAAGTTTTTAAAATGTGTAACCTTTTATAGGCCTATCTGTCTGTCTCGCCGTCTCTTTGGACACTGCATTATCTAACATTTCTTACCTATGAAACTTATTCATACATGACAAAAATCTATAGACTGTAACTGATGTAGCCTATATCTTACCCTCATGGACTTATTCTCTATTTTTTATTTATTTTTATTTTTCAGCTCTTATTTTATTTACACCTCTTCTGTATTTAGTTATGTTGTGAAATTTTGCATCGCGTTTCTGTATTTGGTTGTGTTGAGTATTTGGAGCGCACGTGTGTTGCTGTTCTCTTAATTTGGGAACGTTTTTTTCTATTTGCATGTTTTCTTCAGTTGCAGCGCGTACCAGTAGCGCGAGATGGTCCTCACTGCAGTACACGAGATCCAGGGGGCGGAGTTGGATCCAGATCTAAGGGCTGGAGAGATGGGTAGGATTAGGGCTGGGTTTAGGGTTCAGGGGGCGGAGATGGGTAGGATTAGGTGTATGTAAGGTGGGAGGAGTGGGATCTGGATTCAACTCCTCCCCCTGGATTTCGTGTCCTGCAGTGAGGACCATCTCGCGCTTTTAGCTCCCTCGGCCACCATAGTGATACAATGACTGAAATCAGAAACATTATGATATTAATAACGACGAAAATTCAACCGAAGATCGGGAGTCTTGAGTATAGGCCTACTAAAGTAATTTTGACGAAAATTAAGCAGAAGATCGGGAGTCTTGAATATACCGAAGTAAATTTGAGCAATATTTACGAATATCTGGGCATGTCTACTCAGTTCACGTGAGATCTCTGTTAACGTCACTTACGTCTGATGTCATACGTATAACCATAGAGTGTTAAAAAAAGAACGGTCACTTACGGAAGCTGAAGAGTTACGATATTTTCTGTTGAAAAAGTAGTATTTCACCCTAATTAAAATAATAATAAATAATATATATATATATTGATAATATTGGTCCACCATGATAATCAGGTATGCTTATTTGATGAACTTATTTGATGACGTGGCTAGCAGTTAGCATTAGCACATGTTTTAAGTTACAGTGCAGGTGCATTTGTGTGCAGGGAGTTTTTTAGTTGATAGTAGTTTTACCAATAGGGTCAGAAGGGTAAAGTTGCCCCCTTAAGAACATTTACTGCCAGTTTGTAACATATTTAGAGATACATTTAATGACATCTATGATTAGTAAGAAAGTTGTGTGAGAGGGGAACCCTGTCCTATCTTACCTTTGTTATGTGGGAATCAAACTCATACATTTAGTGTTTGTACCGTGCTATTCAAGTTGAACCAAAGAAAGTTCAATAAACTATTTTTTTTTTGTTCTTTTTTTGCAGTTGTGGCTTCATCTGTGTGTTCGGGGTGCTAATAAACAAAGGTGAGCATCTGAACAATCTACATTTGAAATATTAATGAATGCCACTGACTGTTAAAGGTGTAGTTACAATTGACCTATCGGTAAGCCCCGCCCCCATTAATTACTGTTGCTAACTACGACAAACAAACAGAGTTGCTAACTGTCTTACAATGTAAGCTGTCCGTGTAAAAATCTGTCCCAAGATGTTTTGATACATTTTGAACAAAGAAGGACCACCTTCTGACGCTTTGGCCGCTCTGACGTAGCAGCATTATGTTGCTCTATGTTCGATCATGGGAGAAGAGAAGTGTCACAACATAAATGTAAACAGAAAAAAACAAGCAATACATTGACGCTAGAAACCTTTTATAATGACAGCATTTTGATAACCGTTTTGGTCACAATTGGTCAAAAAAAAAAAGAATTAGCTATTATTATTATTATTTGCATCTAGTGCCAAATCAAATCGCTGTTACCGTGAGCAAATGAATTGCATTCCCGCTTAAAACGAGCATTCGTAAATATTTCCAATAAAAGTTGCGCTCATCTTCAAATGTGTATCACTGGATCATTATGGATCATCAACATCATGTCATAAATGATAGAAAAACCAGCAACAGCGATGAATTGCTTCTCCTCCATTTTCTTGGAACTAATGTTTTGGTAGGAACGTAAGTTTACATCGTATGTTTCTCCGGAATCTGCCAGCGTAAAGGACGTCTATATTTCGATTGGCTACGCCGATGGATTTAACACTCCTTGCAGCTGAGAGAAGCCAGCTTCCATTGAAAATGAATGACTTACGGTAACTTTGGAAGCTCAAGTCGGCGGCGGTGTGTACATACAGTTAAATATGCCATGGAGGGATATCTAAAAGATTTTAAAATAAATATGGTGGGTAACAACATTAATTTGGAAGCAAGGGTTTACAGCAGGGTTGTGCCGAATCCGATAGACGATAGTATCGTGTATCGACGGTAGTCCGAGATATATCTGATGGCAGATGCCTTTGACGATATCAATACGATAATTGGCTCGTTTTACCATTAATGTATTTTATAATTGTTATTATAAAGCTAGTATTTTTATTAAATTAATATTAGGAACTACAATTAATTTGCCTTGCCTAAATTCATAACGACATCACCACATAGCCTAACACTTGCTACAACACCGGCACACGGTTTATGAGGACTGAAATATTTTTAAAACAGACTAAAAAAAACTACATTCCACATCAAAATTGAATTGCAAGGTGATCCATTCACAAATTGTCAAGAGTGCTTGTTTAAACAGATGCATCTTTCTTATACAGATCCCAGATGAAAACGGTAACGTTGTTCGTCAGTAGGCTATTTTGTTAGCACATTAACATAACGTTTAATGACACTAATAACACTAAAAAGAATACAATTACTAAATATTAATAATAATATCACTTAAATGATATAGGCCTAATAACAGTCTTTAGCTCACGAACACAGCACAACTCTGCCATCTGTGAAAGTCAAAAGCAGCTTCAAACACTTGTTTAACAAGAAATATTAATGTAGGTCCAAAAGAGAAATATTAAGCCAGTAAATTAGCATAGTTGCTATACTACTATATCCATCGTCGTCTCTGAGAGAATGTGGCGTTAATGCAGCAACAGAGGCTGAAAGCTCAGTCCATTTCTACTTTCACTTTCAGTTAATGAGCACGTTTACATGCACGTTCTTAACCCGATTATGCTGAATAAATTGACAATGCATGTGGTCATGTAAACGCATTAACCCTTAATTTCCTTTATCGGAGTCAAGTCGTAAGTTTAAAGGTGCCCTAGAATGTTTTTTTTTATTATTTTATAATGTTTCCTGGATTGCCCTTATAATGTTAGTATGTTTTTTAGATCAAAAATAGTCATAATTTAGAAATAAAAGGCATTTTTCTTAGCCTGATTTTAGTCTCTGATTTGAACACTCTGTTTGAAGGGGCGTGTCTGCTGTGAGAACAGGCCACTGCTGTGATTGGCTGACATGCTTGCTTATGAAATATGACATGTGAAACTCTCTCGAATACTTTCACTACAGCTGTTAAATACGTTTTAACTATTACAGCTATCGAGATTAACGAATCATGAGATGTTTTTAAAGTATTTAGATCTATTCCCATCACATAAAATGTTGCTGTGAAGAGCATTGAGCAAGCAGATGACAGTTTGTTGATCGCGAGACAACGCAGTTCTCTCTCTCATGCTTTCACCAATGCAAACGATGTACATACAGTAAGAGCTTCGTTGTGCAGTGTAACAGCGTCATTGATTACATAACGAGTTTGGCAAGAGAGATAAACTCGCGCTGTGTGGATTGTTCTTTGACCGCTTTCTGTATAGTTTATTCACTGAGAATTAGCCTATTTAACGTTAGTTATGTATGCTCGTTACTTGGAGTTTGCTATTACTGTACTAGGATCTTGCGCTGGATCTAACACAGTGTAAATTATCGTTAATAAAATCACTACTTACCGGTTGCGGGAATATAGTTGGAATTACCCCCTTCTTCAGTTTGAGACGCTGAGAGAAGCTTGATATTGTCCCAGGTTCGAAAATAAGTCCGTGGTGAAATGGGCAGAGCAAACTAACAACTTCGAATTAAACTGTTGCGGTATCCGATTATATATAAACATCATCCACGCCTGTTGACATTTCTTTTCTGTGGGAAGGGTATGAAAAGTCCTCACACAGCATGGAGCATAGCATTTCTTTCCATGATTTGCCATTTTCTCTCTGATCCTCGCTTGTTCTGATGGTTCGGCTGTGCAGTGCCTGTCATTGAGGGCTGGGATATGCAAATCTTTGGAGGCGTGATCCCCGACTGTTGCGTCACAGGGGGGGGGGGGGGGGGGGGGGTTTAAAAACGAGATTTAAATAAGAAGGAGAAAACAATGGTGTTTGAAACTCACTGTATGTCATGTCCATATACTGAACTCTTGTTATTTAACTATGCCAACATAAATTCAATTTCACATTCTAGGGCACCTTTAAGTATAAACCGATTGACTCGGCTAGATTTATGCCCCTCTGATTTCTCCCGCTCGTTTTTTTTTTTCCAAAAAAAGCTCGTTTTGAGGAGAATTGGGTTGTAGCTCGTTGTCTAGGTTACTGTGATTGTAAATATTTGTCGTTTGTGTTTTAAAGTTTAGCTCAATAATTATATTGATCTGGGAAGTTCTGGGAAGTTATATCTGCGAATAGCCTATGTGAATATATTGCCAACTTCACTGAACTCCTTGAGTTAAGCACTGACCGCATTTTTTTATATTTGAGTCCAAGTTCAAACACTATGAAACACTCCATTAACGTACAAAGCCCTAAAACACTACCAGCGGGACATTAAACAGGAAGTGTCTGTCCGAGCTCACAACAGGTTTTGCCTGGGAACGCAAAATTATTGTTTCGATACCAAGTCAAGAATTGCGATTTCGATACTTTTTCGATACTTTTCCTGAAAAGGAAAAGTATTTCTTACAAGGCGTTTCACAAATACACCTCATTTGCGTAGGTCTGTGCTCTTTAAATGCTGTTATTACCTAATATAAATAAATCACTGACAAACATGCACATGCTCTGATTATAATCAATATAGCCTATAGATCATTTTAGCCGATGTTTTGTATGCTTTATTTTAGCAGCTTGCAAATTATTAACATTATCTATGAAAGTTGGGGGGAAAGTTGTACACCTAGGGGTGTAACGGTACATGTATTCGTATTGAACCGTTTCGGTACGAGGCTTCCGGTTCGGTACGCATACAAACCGAACGGTTCCTTGGACCATTTTTACTGCCGACAAAATCCGCGCTGGCACGAGCGCGACCACCACACGTTGCGCAACATCACATGGCAAACGTAATGAAAGCGAAACGAAATGCGCTACTCATTATATTGTGCATTACGGACCGTTTATCAGTTCGGACCAGCAACCTAGATCTGTGCAGCGCGAGCTCTATGAGCGCGAGCCGATCTCGATCAAGAGACACTGTTACTACACAGCGCTAAGGCTGCATTTACACTGCAGGTCTTGATGCCCAAATCCGAAAAATCCAAATCCGATTTTTGCATTTACACTATACACTGCTGAAACTACCAAATGTAGACGTTCTGACCCGGAGAAGGAAGTAAAACAGCACGAAATACAATGGATGCAGATGCGAATAAAATTATCCAGTGTTTTGCTTTCGTTTTGTATATTTGTTTTTTAAGCTTTGTATCTTATGGTGGCACTAGCCACAAGCGCTTAAAACCGTGCCTCCCCATATCTCGTGAAATGTCTTCAAACACGGATTTATTTCTGTAACAACCCTGCATTTTTGCGTGCACTGTCTCTTCGCCCCAAACACGTAAAAGCCTCCGCATCGCTACACTGTGTGTATCCTTCTCCCTCGCGCCTATAATAAGAATGTGATCGCGCAGTTGTGGTGTCCCCCAGAGTTGACGTCACTTTTTTAATGACGTACGACTCGCATTTACTGGGGAATATCCGATTTGTCTGCTTACATGGCACACGCAAATGCACATATCCGATTCATATCCGATTTATTACCACATATGAGTGAGGCCTGGATCCGATCTGAGAAAATCGGAATCCATGCGTTTTTTTCCTGCTTGCACGTTAATGGGTCATATCCGATCTGTGCCACATGAGAGGAAAAAATCGGATTTGGGTCACTTGAACCATGCAGTGTAAATGGGGCCTTAGAGATCCAGTAAAGAAAGCATTTGAATTCGCCACTGAAGTAATAACATTGCTGCGAGATCTAGTGAGAAGCGTTCACATGTCTCTGTTATTAACCGTAGTTCTCTATTAGATCAAACAGCGCTGACGTGGAAACCAGGAGAAACATTGTGCCGAACTAGTAATAACGTTAGGCTTTAAGTCCACAGATCAGCAACATTCACCAAAGTGAAATGCTCAAGTACTTCACACATCTTTTTCCAGCACTTCAAAACTCAAATATTAAATATTATATAAATAAATATATATTTAAATGTCATTTTTAATGTGATGACCAAAACATTATTTATTCATCCTTCAAAAATTACCCCCATTCAAACCTGAGTTTCAAGATGTAGGAAAACTCACACTTATATATATATATATATATATATATATATATATATATATATATATATATATATATATATTATTCTTTTAATAAATAGGAAATTTCTCTGGGATTTCTTTTTGCTGTATCGAAAACGTACCGAACCGTGACTTTAAAACCGAGGTACGTACCGAACCGTGATTTTTGTGTACACCCTACACCTAATACAAAAATAAATAAAATGACAGCTGCGTGCGTGAGGAGAAAAAAACACAGACGTCACTGGAAGCGTACGTTCCACACACCACCAACATGAAATCTCTTACAAATCTGGAACGCGGTCATTCTTAGAAGTACCGATACTAATACATTTAGGAATCGAGATGTTTTTAATTTCCAAGAATCGCGATACTTTTGAAGTATCGATGCACCATGCAACACTAGCTTCAAGTCTTTATTGCAATCAACAAAACTGTTGTTTGCAAAAGTGTGATAACTGCGTTAAAAATATAGATACAACATTAAAAAGTCAACCATTGATGGTTTTGTGTTGAAGTACAGAATGACAATTCACTAAAAAATACCCAAGCTGGCTTATTGAAAACCAGGAAGTAACCTTGCATATGGTCAATAAATGTTTCTGTTGTTTCAGTGTGTCTGCAGGAAACATTAGAGGCTGTTATTGGTGGTTCTGTTCTCCTGCCGTGTTCTTCCACTGGAAAAGATCATAAACTGCAAGATATTCATGTGTTTTGGAGACACAATGGCAGCAAGATTGTGTGTGATATAATTCCCAGCAGTAATTCAGTAGAGCAACACGATCCACACGAGTATAAAAACAGAATTGAAACTTTTCCAGAGGAGAATAAGAGAGGAAACTTCTCCATCAAACTCACAGATCTCACTCACACTGATGTTGGAGAATACAGCTGCCTCATCACACACTCAGATGAACTCAAGACTGTACAGCTGATCATCAATGGTGTGTGAAACTAGTGGATTAGTGCATGAAGTTTTTAAAACTAATTAAAGACGTTTGCTTTAAAATCTAAATACTGCAAGAAGTTGATCCTTTATTTGAAGTTCACTAGTGATGTTTGAGTCTGAATGCTTCTGTATATAAATTATATACGGATCTGTTGCCAATATCTCTTTAAGGTAATGTTTTCTCTCAAACTTTTTGCAGAATCAATAGCAGAAAAAGGAACCATATCGACTGAGCAAGAAAACCAAGGAGAAACAGAACCGGACAGTATGGAAACATCATCGCCTTGGCCCTGGGTTGGCATTGCATCTGTAATTATAGTTATAGTTATAGTTATAGGTTTTATTGTATTTTGCTGGATAAGAAAGAACTCAAGCAGATGTAGGGCACAAAGACACGACATGGGTTCAGATGATCATGAGGTTGAACACATGAATCAGTAATAGCTGATAATAATGATAAAGTATTTGGTACGTGACACTGTAAAGCTGTAACAGCAGCAACTGCATGAGCTTTAGTGCTAAACACAGAGTCAGTGGAGGAGATTGATGCTTTACTTTTTGCTGCCACAACTTTAGATAGAAGAAAATAAGAAATAAGCAGAAGACTGTAAATGATTTTGTTGAATAACAGAACAGAATAGAATCATGTAGATTGAGTGAGTGTGGGTTGCTAGCCTGGCTAACGTCAGACCCAAGTCTCATTGAGACGTGGGTCTGGGAACCACATGTTCATTTTCTCGTATTTGAGGCGTGGTTTACGAATGCCCAGAGCCGTTTATTGGGTGCTACGAATGTCTATCAAATGCGCCTGTACGTAGCTCATAGCCAATCGTTTCAATTATACCAGATGACGTATGTAGAGTGACAGAAATTAGACGAGGAAGAAGACGATGGGTCAGAGATTTATGTGTACACGATGGCGTGTATCTAACGGCCTTTTCACACCGCATGCGTGAGCGCCGTGTATTTTTTTCAGTGTGCACATGTTAATCAATGAGTGCATTCACACCGGGAGCAGGAGCGGCGCATGAGCGTCGAGTAGGAGCGGCACATGAGCAGCAGTGAAACGCTAAATTGAGTGAAAGCACACTTTTGATGGACAAAAATAAATAAGATTTCACACAAAAAGTGCCCAAAATGCACAGAATAAGGATGTCTAGTGAGTTTTAACATGAACTTGAGTAGGCAAATAAAAGAAAATGAAGACTCAAAAATATTTATAGAAGATTTAGGCTACCTGGTAAAAACTTGTTTTTAATTATTCAGTTTGGGTGAAAGTTGTGTATTTTATAAAAAAAACTAAAGTAAACTAGCCAGAAAATATTATATATAAACGTTATTTTAGTTTATGTAACACACAGACAGCTACATAGGCTAGCACAACCCAAATCAAACCCGTTTTTTTGTGTGTGTTTTGATTTTTATCCGCAGAGGTTGCAGTCTTGTAAACATATCGAAATAGATTGGAGCCATTTTCTGGGTTGTTTAACATTTATATGCGAATATTTGTACACCTCCCCATAACAAACTTTCAAGACTATCAATGTTATAAATGACCAACTTCTAAAAAATGTATAATTGTCTTTGTAAAGAATTGCTCGCTTATATATAGTAGCTTTGGAGCCGCTGCTGTGACACTGTACAAACGCTCCAGTGTGAATACTCAAGTGTCGATCACGCATGCGGTGTAAAACGGCCGTAAGGCTGCATCAAAAGGTAACTTCCCGTCTCCGTGCTGCCATGTTGGATCCATAGGTAGGCTATAAACAAACTGCTTCGATGTGTCAAAAAAAAAAAAAAAAAGCTTTGGTGTGTCGCATAGACATCGTCCTCGTCTTGCTGCTCCCTTCCTGTTCTGTGATTGGTTCCCTAGATGAGGCGAAAATCTGAATCATGGAATCCAGACTGCTTTGCAGCATGAAAGGGGAAACCCAGGCTAGTGTGTTGCTGTATTTCCTGCTGATCACATTAAGCCTATAACAGTTTCATTTTACAGCTGTTAGGATGTATTTTGTGGGAAACATCATTCTTCCTTTCTTTCATCCGTGCGTGTTTGTCTCATATCTGTAAATATAGGAAAGAAGGTCATCACTATATGCAGTGGAAGTTGTTTAAAGCCACAAAAAATAAGTTTATTGTCGAGACCGATGGTGGAAAAGGCTTTATGATCTACTTCAGCTTACGATGCTTTTGGGAAATACAGACGAGAACAATGTTTATGTAGGTTAACCCTTCAAAACAACAGCAGAATATAAGTTACTGTCCTGATCATAAGACATATTTTCTTAAATATCTGTCTTTCATTTTTTATTCATTTATTTTTTGGATAGAGAGATTTTAATGTTGTTAGTGACATTTGCACTGATAAGACGATCACCTGTAACCATGCGATCAGTAGGACTAATAAGAAACATAAGAAAAATATATCATGTTTTGGCAGATCATAAATATGAGATTAAAAAGTTGAAATTGACATAAAATGTTAATTATGCAATAATTCAGAATTATGAGAAGGTTGAAATTATGACTAAAAATTGAAATGATCACATAAAAAAATCGAATTATGATAAAGAGGATGAAAGTGATGCACCTCAAACCATCAGATTCATCTGCACAGAAAAGCTAAACGACTTTCAACTCTTGTATTTATCAGAACGTTATGTTCCTCCACAAGTATTTTATTCTGCAACTGCTAAAGGACCAAAAGTTACATAATATTGCCTTAATGACTGTATTTATATTTTGTACTCTTTATGATTGCCACTTTTAAGTAAAGTGCACTTGTCTGTGTATAAAGTGTGCTATAAATAACTGTGCCTTGTCTTTCCACTTTATAAATTACATTCAGTTTTTACAGTTTTCTGATGTAAAAGACACTGTTTTGTACTGTTGTATTCTTGCCTTATGCACTGCATTCTTATTAACAGAATGAGGTCTTGAAAAGGTACATTTTGGCTAAATTTAAAAGACAAGTGAGTGAGTCTGTCAATATGTTGCTGCCTTAACAATTATGTAAACATTCATCTTGAAAATATTGTTTTATTTGCTGGAACTGAATTGTTTGAAATAGGGATGTTAACGATTAATCGGCGATCGATTAATTGTCGATAATACATTCAATTGATAAAATGTATCGATCATCGATTAATAGTCCAGTCATTTTATGAAAAAAGGTTGAACAAATTGCAACAGAAGCAAACTCAACTGATTTTGTATCCTCAATATGTCCTGAGTAAGGAAAAAAAAAAAAGCCCAGAAGAATCCCATTGGGGGAAAGTTTAGAAAAAGATCCAAATATACGCCATTCATTATTTTTCTCACGTGAATAGGGTAAACATTTTAACCTTTAAATATCACCATGAAAATTACTGAGTTGATTACTTACATCAAGACAAACAAAAAATGTATTACAAGTTTTTTTTTAATTGTTTGTTAACATAGACAAATGGTGCATGATCTAATTACGTATGTGCTAATTTGCATAAATACACAAACAGATCTAAACATTGGGTATAGCAGGTGAACATGTCTTGTTGAATCTTGTTGACATATAACAGTAAAAGACCTAATGTTAAGGTCTGAATTTAACCCATTTAGGCTACCCATGAACATTAATACATAGAGGCAGGATATTATTATTATGGCAGATATGGGGTTTGGGGCTGGGTCAGTTGGACTGTGTCTGGGGGATAAATCTGAGGGAAGAATAGGAGACATGGGTAAGGACGCGGAGAATGAAGAAGACAAAATGTAGGTAAAATAAAAAGTGTCTGGATCAAAAAATTTTACATACACAATGCACTCAATGCCCATCTCTGCAATAATAATAATAATGCATCATACTTGTATAGCGCTTTTCTGGACACTCAAAGAAGCTTCACAAAACAAAACACAAACAAAACAAAAAGGGGATTTTAAGGAAAAGCTAGTTTGAACAGGTGGGTTTTGAGTACTGATTTGAAGTTTGGCAGTGAATCAGAGTTTTAATTAATTATTAATTAATTAATAATTAATAAAGGCTGGTTTCTAAAGTACTTCTTCCTGCCTCTGTGTATTAATGTTCATGGGTAGCCTAAATGGGTTCCATTCAGACCTTAACTTTAAGTCTTTTACTGTTACAGTATATGTCAACAAGATTCAACAGGACATGTTCACCTGCTATACCCAATGTTTAGATTTGTTGTGGTATTTATGCAAATTAGCACATATGTAATTAGATTATGTAGCTTTTTAACAAACAATTAAAAAAAACTTGTAATACATTTTTTGTTTGTCTTGATGTAAGTAATCAACTCAGTAATTTTCATGGTGATATTTAAAGGTTCAAATTTTTACAATATTCACGTCAGAAAAATAATGAATGGCGAATGAATAGGCTATATTTGGATCTTTTTCTAAACTTTCACCTAATGGGATTTTTCTTCTTTTTTTTTTTTTCTTACTCAGGACATATTGAGGATACAAAATCAGTTGAGTTTGCTTCTGTTGCAATTTGTTCAAGGTTGACCCCCATTTTGGCTTAAAATGACTAGACTATAAAAGTAGGTTCATGGACTTGCGTGCTGCTCAACCCCGAAACATGTAAAGCGAGTGCGCCGGAGTTATGTTTGGGACCATTTTACACCATCATGACTAAGTTTGCGTGTGCATTCGCGGCCTTTTGTTTTGTGTAAATGTATTTCAATCAATATTCTCATGTATAAACAGAGGAAACATGGAGCGTATTTTCATTGTATTTGCATGATCTCATGATGTTCAAGCCCCAATAAACTGTTTTGCTGAAATAATGCATCTGTCAGAATTGTTTGGATATTTATAATCTTATACTTTTTACTAACACCAAATGTTTTTGCATTTACATTTATTCATATGGATGATGCTTTTATCCAAAGTGTGAAAGCAGAAATGTGGTTTCTGGTTAAAAAAATAAAACCCAGCACATCAGACTCTGGTTTATACACATACTTCGTTGTCTGTATGCCAGTGTCTCCTCATCACAACTAACCTCTTCCTGTAGATGTGTGTGTGTGTAAGGCAGTGCACTGGGACTGTGGTGTGTTTAAGGCAGTGCACTGGGACTCTTTGAGGGATCTGTGAGGGTTTGAATGTCCTCTAAGAGCTCCAGCTGTATCTCAGCATCAGAACATCACAATAAACACATGGGATTGGGCTTTTCTCATGTGTGTGTATGACAAACATCCTGATGCTCAGAGTTTCCACATCAAGCAGCTTTCCTTAGTCAATGTAACATCAGATAAAGGCATCAGATCACACCTTTGCAAACTAAACTAACAATAATATCAACCCTGAAAAACATTTAAACAATAAAGCACTTGTTTTGCCTGTTCTGTCATTATTTTATCAAACTTTTTTTATTTTATTTTTATTTTAATAAATATGTCTCAGTTTCTCTGTAGATCAGAATGAGGATGTAACTGGTCATAATAAACAAGACATGACGGTGTATATGGGACACACGGTACCTGCACACTCACACACACATCTAGTCTGACAACAATCCTGGATCTCTGAATCATTCCTCCTGTCATCAGAGAATACAGTCTCAGACCCCATTTACACCTGGCATTAAAATGAGAACTGTATCCAGATAAGTTATCCGGATAGTAAAAAACGCATGTTAATGCAAGGTGGAGGTAGTCTGGCTCGCATTGTGTTCGGATCTTTACTAGGTGTAAATGCAATCCGTACGATGTGATGGCATTCGTACCTGCCAAACTTCATCCTTCCGTCCTGTACCCAGACCCTGTGGCATAATACCAAAGCGCAGCTGCTACTCTCTTTTCCACAGACACCGGTCCGGGTTCACTGTCGTAGTATTCACAGTAACCGCAAAAACAACAGCTGCAAACAGGGCCTGTCGACTTTTCTGTTTCCCTC
>CM070838.1:25646029-25671029 GCA_036326025.1 Chrosomus eos
AGACAGACAGACAGACAGACAGACAGACAGACAGATAGATGATAGATAGAAGATAGATAGATAGATAGATAGAGATAGATAGATAGATAGATAGATAGATAGATAGACAGATAGATAGATAGAAGACAGATAGACAGATAGATAGAGACAGACAGACAGACAGATAGAGATAGACAGATAGATAGATAGATAGATAGATAGATAGATAGATAGATAGATAGATAGATAGATAGATAGATAGATAGATAGATAGATAGATAGATAGATAGATGGATGGATGGATGGATGGATGGATAGCAGATGTCTTCGTCTGCTTATACCGTGTGTCCTCTCTGTAGGGCACGGTGAGGGACAAAACGGGAATCTTTCCCGAGTCGTTTGTGAATATCATTAAACCTCTTCCCGAGAGTGACTCTGACGGAGAGGGCGGAGCTTCCAAGAAGGAGAAGCGTGCTCAGGGTTCCTACAGCTGCCTGCGCTGCTATCTTCTGCAGCCAGAGGGCATCGACACAAGGTCAGAGACTCCTGAAGAGAGCCTGTGCATACCACTTCTTCTAAACATGTGATCTTTTTAACCAATAATCAACCACTGTCACGCCTAGCAACCATATAGCAACACCCTGGCAACCACCCTAGCTGCTGAATATGAATATTTCCCAGCTAATGTAATGCTTCTTTATGTGTATTTATTGTCTGCTGTAGGGACATTTGCGTTGAGGAAGATCTCTCGATTCGACCGTCTCATGAAGATCTGCTGTCCCGAATGAGGTACCTTTATCCCTGTCCTAATCTATTTGACATACAATGGGTAGTGAATAAAAGAAAGCCTCATTACTTAAATATTCTGCCATTTAATACTATGTCAAACGACCTAATCAGGTTATGTTTGCATTTATTTTCTCATTCCCATAATTAGCATCTTTAATTTTGTTGTTCTTTTCACTGTGAGGAGAGCTGGTGTCTCTCTTTAATATTCACACCATGTTCATGCCTTAGGAAAGACAGTCTTTATAAATGTCAAAATTTCTGGTTTGGATTTTAGAAAACAAGAACACACCTTATTTCTTTTGTTGCCAGGTTTTGTAAAGTGTAATCATTATGAATAGCTTTTCTCAAATTTCCCACCTAGAGACCATCAAGCGAAAATCTCAGTTTCACTTTATTTTGACAGCTTTTTTTAAAGCAACGCTATGTAACATTTTTTACCTTAAATAATGTTTCCAAAATCTTATCAGTGGTTCATCAAGTCGTAACAGGGTGAAAGGCACTTCTGCCATAGCCTGACGGGGTCTGTGTCGCTTTTACTGGCACTATGTAACTTCGGGTTTTGGGAAGGAACCCGACCACAAAAAGAACTACAAAATTCGACTGCTTTACGTCAAGCGCTACAATAGTCATTATTTCGTTTTTCTCCGTTTCTGATGTCGCAATACATCATCCTTTCATGAAATCATGTAACATACTCTACCTTGTCTGTGGACATCGTTCATCCTAAAGCCGTTGCTGGATAAACAGCGAGCGAGCGTGCGACGGTAGGCTAAATTATTTACGACAGCGGCAATGGACAATTCCGTTTCCAACCAGTAGGGCGACCGAAAAGTTACTTGGTGTTGCTTTAATACATTTTAGTGATTCTACTAACTATAAGTAACATTGCAACTACATGTCAACTTTTTAACCTGAACCCTAACCCCTAACAGTCTACTAGTCTACTATAATGACTGGTAGCTGACATGCAGTTTCAAAGTTACTTGTAGTTAGTAGCAGGGCTTGACATTCACTTTTTTGCTCACAAGCCACTGTGGTTGTGCTTTTCCAAAGTTACTAGCCACTCAGCATTTTCATTGGTCACAATTTTGACATAGATATTTATAGATATTTTTTACATTATCTCATAATTTGACTGCTGGTATATTAGGCTCTGTCACTTTAAGACCTGACGCCGGATACATTATACTGTTACACATGTGTATTCTTTCTCAACGGTTTACGTTAAAATACAACTGACTGTGTTTACATGAATACTCATTTACATGAATACGTCATTTTGACTCTTTTTGTGTGTATTGGACGGTTTACGCGGAATAAGTACCAAAAAAACCTCAATTCAGTACTGAGAGGCGGCTTTATGTGCCGCACTTTGTGTTTGTGCACAAAATCTGCAGGAATGAGTAAAATTATGCACAATCCCACGCCGAAATTCAACCCCTGTATTGGAAGCGTTTCAGATATTTCAGTATCGATATATATCAAGAAATCTATATTTTTGACAACACTGCATTGCACTTAGTTATTATTTTAGAAGCCTTTTTAAAAGACTACAATTGAAAATGTTATGTATTATATATAAAATTCAACCCGTTAATGTCAAACCCTGATTAGTAGAATGTCTAAAGTGGACCGTCAAAATAAAGTGTAACCCACTATGATCACAAATACAGATTAGCAACATCAGTTCAGATTTTTTTACAGAGCAAAATGAATCACACTGTCAACATTTATTGCAGTATAAAAAATGAAATCTTCAAAAACAAGAGATTGATCTATTCTACTTCAGTGAGAAATCATTAGACATCTTGAACACCAGATCTTTTCTCTCAACAAACAAGCATCACACAAAACGATATCTCGAGGCTCATTTGTTGAGCAGCGCAGGATTAAAGTTTAATAATAAACCTCATTTGCATGATTATGTTGAATATGCATCTGTTATTTGAATGCCGCATGCACAGTGTTAAATAATTACCATATAAGTCACATGACTGCTGATACAACATAGAGGCCTCAAATTACATTACTCTAATTATATTTGCCCTTGTCATGACCTCTAAACTATTGTGCAATTTGTTTTTCCTCTTCTCCTCTGTTTTCCCCTCAGGGACGTCTTTCATGTGGAAGATATTGCTTTGAACTACCGGGACCCCAAGGGCGATCTGATACGGATATTAGACGATGAAGACGTCGCTCTCATGGTGCAAGAGAGCAAACACACAGGGTCAAAGGTCAAACGACCCGTGAATCAGTATCCTTGGGAGCTGCTGGTCACACATGCCAAAGATTTTACGGTCTACAACACAGAGTATTAAGACGAGCGCACCTCTTCCTCGCACATTCCTCATTATTTTATGTGGTTTTCAAATTGAAAACTATTTTTTTTTTTTTTTTTAAAGGGATAGTCCACCCAAAAATTTTATTCTAGCATTATTTACTTGCTCTTGAACAGTGTTAGGGGGACTGTAGAAGATGTGTGTATTTACTTTTGCATTTGTACTTTTGGTTTTAATGGGCCTTTACATTTGTAAAATAAAAAATTATAATACATTTGCCAGGTGAGAAAAAATATCGCAAAATGAATGCAACGCATTACTTTCCATAACAAGTAACTAACTCAAATAGTCATTTTTTTCAATATTGTATTGTCAATATTTCCCACTACTGATCTTGAATCGTTCTTTTGAGTCAGAATCAGTTCACACAATTTGTCTGAATGATTCATTCATGATTCATCGGTTCACTGATACGATTGCAACTACTAAATTGGCATTATGCACAATTTTTAGGGCGCATTTGTGTCTTTTTGAAGTTTAAAAGTTTATTGTTTTATGGAAATGCACAACCAGCAGAAAGTGGATGAGAAAATAGTGCCAAAATGTTCATTTTTGGGTGTCTAATTCTTTAACGCAACCAGTATTTCACAGTGGAATCTAATGCTAAATATATTTTATACATTTTCCGTGCTAATAATAAATACAGATTTTCTTCTGCATTATAAGCCGTAGCGGAGAGTGGGAAATATAGATCCACCGCTTGTTTCTGGAAAACCATAGAAGAAATTGGTCATGTGACCACATAATTTTGAAAAGCCATTCATTTTACTTATCCTCCAAAGAAGAGAGACACATGGCATGAGATGTAAGCACATTGTAGCTCAAAAAAGTTTTTTTTTTCCTTTCAAAGTAAACTTTCTATGGTTTTTTGATTGTAGTGTCTGAACAATTATAGACAAGTTTGAAAACATTTCACGCATGTTTTAGGGCTTTACACAATGAGTCTATAGAGTTAGCATGATGCTAGCTCTTAACTACTGGATCATGCTAGTTTTGCAAACTTGTGGGTCTTGAATTTGCACTATGTTATTAAAGAAGTGTTTTTAAGTGGCCTAAGTCACAATAGGATGTTTAGAAATTAGCCTAGTCACTTTATTCATATGTTACATAATTGACAGCGTTCTATGTATGTCAACAGGCATAATTGCCAATGCCTTTCTCCTTGAAATGATTCACAAATATCATATATTGTGTATTTAGGTGGACTTATTATTCCAACGGTTTAATAGGGTGACAATATCCAAATAAACCTTAAATGAGTAATTTTGTATTGAATTTGTCTTGCTTTCATATAGCATTACAGTACATCAGAAATCACTGGGGGCAAGTTGTGCCACGAGACCACTTTTTTCCCCAAAAGCTATATTTCTGAAACAATTTCTTTCAGATCCAAAGTTATTGTTTTCAGGGATGCACCAGATCCTGAAATATATGTACATCCTTTAGTTGAAGGCATTACTGTCATGGCCTCACTTGAGTAAAAACTGGCACAACTTACCCCACTTTCCCCTAATGGTGGTGTGACATCTGCAGCGTTTCACTTTTTTTGGTTTTTGAAGTGTTTAGCCAACTTCCTCTTTCAATTCCTCTTTGCAGGAAAAGTATTTTCATAATTCATGGGTGACTTGATGTGTGGCGCATCTTGACTTTAATGACATGCATGCACTTCTGAATATGTACATTTGATTGATTAAAGTAAAACAGGGAATGGTGCACGTGATTACTCTTCATGCTAGTCTGAGTTTGATACACTCATGTGTAGAAGGATCCTGATCGGACAGATAAATCAGTGTGAGAAACTAAAGAAGCTGCAGTTAATCATTAGCGTGTTTGCTAAGGGAAGCTTCACTAACACATTAGTCAGGGTTTGGGATTTCAACAAACCTCTAGCTGTAGGTATTACACTTGACCACAAAACTGGGTAACACTTTATTTTAAAGTGTCCTTTTTCTATAGTAATTAAATTATGCATAATTAACTAACCCTAAACCAAACCTAATCCTATTCTTAATAACCCTATAGTTAGTACATGTTAATTATTATTATTACTCAGTACTTAAATATATAATTACAGAGTAGCAAGGACACCTTAAAATAAAGAGTAACCCAAAACTGTACAACAAAATGATGCTTCAAAATGTTTGTTTATTATGACTTTTCATCTGGTAGTAAGATGAAAACAACAATACAAATTGAAACATATATAATATAACAAATCTAAACCTATTCTATTTTAATGTAATATGTAATAATATAATTAATCATTTAATAATTTTAATATTAGAATTAATATAACAAAATCCCAGAAAAGCGCTATATGAATGTAACAAATTATTATTATTATTAAAATATAGGTTAAATTAACAATAGAACAAAATATATTTATATACAGTACATATTTATTTTCCAATTAATATTTCAATGTTTATTTATTTTTCAATAAACATACTATGATTTCATGAATTTTAAAAATAACAAATTATAAATAGAAATTAAGATATATTATATATTAGTGATTAAATAATGATAATTTATTTACTATTGAATCATTTTCCTAATTAAAGCATTTAAGCTATTAAATAAATTATGTTAACATAACATACTTTTTTTCAAAAAATAACCTAAATAAGTAGAACAGAAAATAAGATCCATTATATAATTAAATGAGTAATATAATTAATAATTTAATGGTTATATTTAAAAAGGTAAGCAATTTTATTAATTTAATATTAATAAAGTATTTTAATGTTTCTATATTAAATATAAAACGAGCATAGAAAATAAAATATATTACAATATAATGTATAATATAATGGGTTATATATATATATATATATATATATATATATATATATATATATATATATATATATATCTATATATATATATATATATATATATATATATATATATGTATAAAAGATTAAAAGACTAGCATATAATATTTTTATGTAGTTTAAATTTGGGGAAGGAATCGGCACATTGAAATCTGCAAGCCAAGCAGTTTTGACTCTTGTGGCAAAGTAAACAGATTTGGGGTCAAGTTGGCACAGGCTGAAATAAGTTGACGACACTTGAGGATGTCAGCGTGACCCAGCAGAGCTGGAGTTACACAGCAGTGAAGTGAGTCCTGAGACCAGCGTTTGATGGTGCGCTCCACTGTCCATTCAGAGGATTCACTCATCTTTATTCAGGTCCTCAATGTTTTTCTTGTTTGTTAGGGAATATCAAACATTTCCTCCTCACCTGCAGTTTTCCATGAATCCAGACGTCTCTTTCTTCTTGACTCTGGCACTGTGGACATCAACTCTCACAGGATGTCCTCAACATGGCACATTTGCTCCAGGTGAGAGATGATTTACTGTAACATGCATGTGTTTAAATGTGAGTTCACGCCATGTCGTAATTACCGTGATTACGAGATTTCAACATGTAAAAAGAGAGCTCCTACTTGTACCATGTGACTGCTGCAGATTTATTTCAGTGTTAATAGTAAAGAAAGGCATAATTCCCAGTCCGAGGACGTGAACAGCTCTAAGTAGAACATCATGTGTTGTCATCTCAAAATTACCGCATAAGCACATTTTCAGCTTTTTCTATGTCTTCTAATTCCCAGAATCCTCTGCTCTGGAGTCTTTGCAGTGCCGTAATGACTACCGCACCCACATCCACTGCAGCTGGAGGCACGATCCCCAAATCCCACTGTCTCTGATCCACATGGACCCGGATGACCACCGGTGAGACCCAAACATCACACAACACACTGTATGATATACAGTGATATTATAGCAGTAATAGTCAGTCAAGTCACGCTTTTACAATACAGATTGTTTCAAAGCAGCTTTACAATCATGAACAGGAAAATAATGCAACACAGTTTGTTTCTGTCCTAATATTCTTTAGTTCATTTATCTATACTATTTTAATAGTAAAATAATAATAATTTGGTTGTAGGAGAGTGATAATAGTAAAAAAATGTTAATTCAGTACACTGTAAAAAATTATTTTCATGATTTGTTATCACAACTTTTTATATTTTGTCAAATCAACTTAGTTAATTAATGTAGTTCAGATAACATAATATTTCGAGTTTCTATTTATTAAACCAATCTCCTTTGTTGTATTAACTCAAAGTTTTAATTTCAATTAACTAAAAATTTTAAGGCAACCAGGTAACTTACTTTTTTAAGTTAATCCAACTTTTTTTTTTTACAGTGTAGTACTGTAGCAAAATAATAATAGTACTTAGTAATGTTGTAGGGATAATAGTGAATCAATCATAATTCAGTTGAAGTATACACTAAAATGTTAGTAATTCTATCAGAAAAATCATTTAAAATGGTTAAAAATAAGCTACCATATACAGTATGTGGTAAAGAAAAAAAGGAAATGCATGTTATTTTACTGTAATTTACTGTAATTTTTACTGTCATTTAAAAAAACTTAGTGTTCAGAATTTTATATTGTTTTACTTTATATTTATATATTTTTTTTAAAAAACTTTTACAGTAAGTAACTTTTTAAAAAGTACAGTTAAAATTATTGTAAATTATTTTATTTATATTTACTTACTTTTCTATGTAAAAAGTATGAATCAGCTTACAATCTATGGGGAAAGAGGCATTCCCAGAATGCTTTCCACTAATATTTTACAGTAAAAAAACTAAACGAAAAACAGTGTTATGATTTAAAACTACTATGATTTAGTCCCAGTTTTGTGATTAAAGATGTGCTGGATTTTCTGAGTAAAAATGAAAACATGACATGTCCAATAAATGCACTAACGCACAAGTTATAACTGTGAAATATACCGTATGATTGCTTATTTTTGCTTTATTCCAGATTATCTCCCTGTGTTCAGACTCCTTCCCAGAATGCTACTGTGCGGGAGAGAGTTTGTTGTCGGTATAACACATCTTTGTTTGCCATCGGCTTCGATGACGTGTTCTTCTTCCACACGCGCACTCTTCCGGCATTTCCAAAACCTTCAGACTCACAACATTTGGTACAATTAGTCCAGTAAACGTAAACCATAGACATCCTTAAGCACTGGTTATTTATTTGGTTACTATTAACTTCTCTATAGAAGATGTGGATCCAGACTGGAACACCCCCCCTCCCTCACGCCTGACCTCTGACCCCTTCAGACTGCATGAACAAGAGCGCTCAGTGAGTGACCATGCTTTAGTCAGAAGTCACTCTAAACTGACATGAAAAACTGGAAAAAAGTTTGTTTGTCAAAAAGACCAACCCTGTTCTTACGAGAAAACGTAGCTATTTTACGAGGTGGCAAATCCGTATGATGTGGATCGTACAAAAACATACATTTTTAGAAAAAAGTAAGGATGAACACAAAAAAATGTGATCAATAAATGATGACAAAATAAGTTAAGCAATTTTCAACTTTTTTATGTTATTCAAGATTCAACTCATTTTTTAAGTCAGTTTTAAGTAATTTAAGTTGAAATGACTTAAATATCCAAGTTGATTGCACTTAAAAATTTAAGGCAGCGACTTTTTTTTACAGTGAAGACACACCCCTAATCCTAACCATCAACAAGAAGTAAACAGATTGTAGGAAAACGTACGAATGATATTGTACAAACTAGAATGTACATTTCCAGAAGAAAATGTGAGTGGTGCTTGCAGTGCAGTACATGAATGCATACGAGCCAACAAACATATCTGTACAATGTTCTGGGGCTGAAATATGGCTTATTCATGTGTTCAGGTGGTTGCTAGGTGGTTGCTATGGTATTCTGGGTGGTCGCTAGCGGTTGCTATGGTATTCTGGGTGGTTGCTAGGGCGTTGCTATGCGGTTGCTAGGCTAGGGTATTCTGTGTGGTTGCTAGGTCATTTCTAGGCAGTTGCTAGGGTATCTAGGTAGTTGCTAGGGCGTTGCTAGGGTGTTCTGGATGGTTGCTATAGTGTTTTTGATTTAATCTCAACAAAAATATCTTTTGTTGTTTTTCTAAAGCTAACCGACTTGTATGTTGCACTTTTGGAGGTGGAGATTAATCACAAAATAGTCAAGGATCAGAAAGGCGGGAACATTCACACCAACTCAACACAAAAAGACATGGAAGGCAGCGAGAATAAAACTGAGGTCGGCGTGGTGTTGTTTGAAGAGCAAGAACTGATATCTGAGTGTGAGTATTTAAAGAGAAACCCAGTCAAAGTTTGCGATCAAGTGGAGCCCCCTGGTGTCCTGGAGTACTAGACCCTTATTTATTTCAGATGCTCTCCCTGGTCCAGCTAACCTACACTGTGAGCTCAATGGCTTGAAGAATGTGAGCTGTAGCTGGGATCTCAACACAGATCTGACCCGGTACATCATCTACACGCTGTCCTACCGGACACAACTCCACTGCGCAGTGAGTGTTCGAGAGCGTTACGGATGGTGTGAATGATGTCTTTCACTCTGACAGGTGTAATCTCTCTCTTTCAGGGCTGAGTGGTACTGCGTTGAGAAGGTGCAGGTCACACATGAAGGAGGCTTTTTGAGGACGGTTGGTGTTTTCAGCATCTTTGAGCCTGGAGTGCTGCAGGTGCGACTCACGCCAACGCCGGTGACCAAAGTGATCCGCGCTTACCAACACAGTTAGTACTCATAACCCCTCCGCTTGAGAAATACTTGCATGCTGAATGCTGCAATTGAGCGATCACAGTCAGTATTCCAGAAAGCTGTATAGATTAAATTGTTATTGATCCGGGTCTGTGTCTGTGGTCTAGTCCAGCCCGCGTGTCCCATGGGTCTGAGCGCTGAACTGAGAGGAGAAGACTGGGTCCTGAACTGGACTCTGATAAAGTACCGTACTGTACCTCTCACTACTGAACTCAAGTACTGGAGCATACTAACTCCTGTGAGGATTTGACTACTTTTATAGGCAATATTTATTCATTATTATTATATTTTTATTTTGTAAAGGTGTTTCGTCAACTTTTAAACGGGCAATTTTATGTCCTAGGAGTTGATTTTTGATGGTTCATATACTTTTTATCATGACTTAACAGTAAATAAAAGTAGCAAAATAAAACATATTAACATAATATAAACAGAAAGGTTTACAGTGTTTTTACATACTGTTCTGATGCATACACACACATTATTAATTGTTAATTACTAAAAATTATTCACATCAAAGTTTAAATCAAATTTGCCATTTCCGCAACAACTTAAAAATAATTTAGCAATAAATAAAAAAAAATATGGTTTTTTTTGATGGTCACATTCTTTCACGTAGTTTTTATCATGCTTTAATATGTTTTATTTTGCTACTTTTATTTACTTTTAACATATAACAAAAAGGTTTAATGTTTTTACTAGGGCTGGGAAAAAAATAATCGTGATTAATCGCATCCAAAATAAAAGTTTTGTTTACATAAAATATGTGTGTGTAGTGTGTATAATTATTTTGTATATATAAATACACACATATGCATGTATATATTTAAGACATATTTGCATGTATATACTGTATATATATTTATACATCATTTATATTATAAATAAATATACATATTTTTTATATTAATAACACATTTTTCTTAAATATATACATGCATGTGTGTGTATTTATATATACAAAATAATTAAACGCACTACACACACATATTTTATGTAAACAAAACTTTTATTTTGGATACGATTAATTTTTTCCCAGCCCTAGTTTTTACATACTGTTCTGATTTATGCATTTATATACATATATATGATCAAATACAAGCTATAACACAAAATACTATTTGTCTATGCAATATTTATTAATTATTAATTAGTACTTTTACTGTGTAAAAATATTCATATACATTTTTTAAATCACATTCCACATTTCCACAATAACCTTTTAACAATTAAGCAATTAATATAAATGTCAGTTTACTTGTTTACCAAAGAGACAACATATATATGAGACTTATGATATACATGAAGAGAACAACTTCAAATCAATGAAAATACCACTTGAATTAAATTCAAAGTGGAATTTTGTTAAATTATGCAATTTTTGTTATTATTATTTAATTACTTGATAGCTGTGAAATTAGCCTTAGTAGAAAAAGTAGTCAGCCTTTATATACCAAAAATGTTCAAAACGTACTTTCCATTACAGAATAATATTAACTCGTTCCCTGCCAGCATGTTTTTTTAAACGTTGTCAGCCAGGTTTGATTTATATGCTGTTGAACGTTTGATGATTTACATATGCGCAGGCAATGCTTCTATCGATTGTTTCTGCTTCTTCTTCACTTGTTTTTTGATCCAGAGACTCTGTACTCTTTCAGAAGATGCGTGATAACACCCCTACCGTATAACAGTGATAACATGGATTGACAGAAAATTTCGTCAATAGCGGGGAAAGAGTTTAACAACACATCATTTGAGATGTCTAAAAATGACACTATGGTAAAAAATGTTTGCAACTTTCCCAAAATAATGGGGAAAAAGACAGAATTATCTATGTATATATACACTTTTGGACATTATTAGCAGAAGTGTGTAAAAAGTGTTTTTAAAAGAGAGTCTATCTTCTAAAAGGTCAAAAGTGCTGAAGCTGAATCAACACCCACTTTCATTCAGCATGTATGTTAACGTCCTCTTTGTCTGTAGGAGGATGTAAAGAGCATCTTTCTCTCGGATGGAGAGATGGTGTTTGCTATATCGGAGCGTTCTCTCAAGGTTCCTCAGAGTACCAGGCTCAGGTTCGCTGTAATGTGAGCTCAACCAGACGTTCGGGATGGCGTTACACTGGATATCCCTCAGAGTGGACCGACCCCGTCTACTGGACCACACGGCCTGGTCTCTACATCTCTACAGTGTTTTACAGTACAAGAATCCATGATACTTCATACAAACCTTATCAATGTATGTTTTTGCTTCAGAGCCTCTTGCGCCCAATCTAGTTGCATTTCTCTTGTATTTCCTGATCGCGAGCCTCGCGTCAGCCGCCTCCATCGTAGTTTTCATCACTCTAGTTGTTCTTCAGAGGTAAATACAATTTGATTCCTTTCAATTTATGAATTGCAAAGACAGAAAGTGGAAGTCTTTCTTCTCTCTTCAGAAGACTGAGAGAATGGGACGTGTCTCTTCCCTCTCCTGTCCACAGCAAAGTCTCAGAGGTGTCACAGGTAGGTTGATCTGCTAACTTAGACCACATCACTATGGCCATTCCTGGCATCAAATTCATGATGTTTTTTTATCCGAGTGTTAATCCGGTGGAAACTCTCGGTTGTTGATTAGTTGCAAAAGATGAGTGACAGACAAGTGGGCGGCCTTTCGACTTTTCGCATTAGAATTTACGCAAAAAATGCAATGGGCCCTATCACACACTCGGCGCAATGTAGCGCCAGGAGCGACACAAGTGTTTTTCGCTAGTTTCAGCCCAACGCAGTTATCATTTTCACGTCCTGCGCCACGTTGTTTAAATAGCAAATGCATTTGCGTGCCCATGGGCATGCTGGTCAGAAAACGAGGTGTGTTCAGGCGCATTGTTGACGCATTGCTATTTTGAGGCAAAGTCAATGACGCAGAGTTTATTTAATTTGTTATTTTAAGAGCGCGTTAGTAACATGCCCCTATAGGCTCATACACTCTGCTAATTACACACAAACATGTCAAATATTAAAAATAAAAGGATTACAATGTAAAAGATTATTATTGTGCATTAGCCTGGGTTTTCCCATGCGATTTCCCGCGATTTTATTCACGCTGCTAGGCAGTCTGGATTCCATGGACCAGATTTTCGCCTCAGCGAGGGGACCAATCACAGAACGGGGAGGGAGTAGCAAGACGATGACGACGTCTATGCGACACACCGAAGCATTTTGTTTATACTTATGGATCCAACATGGCAGCAGACGCGAAGTTACCTTTCGATGCAGCCTTAGATATTGTTCTAAGTAGTTTAGAACGCAAGTTTATTTTGAAACGCCATCGTGTACACATAAATCTCTGACCCATCGTCTTCTTCCTCGTCTAATTTCTGTCTCTCTACATACGTCATCCAGACATCCCAACCTGCAAGAAGTCATTTCAGGGAGGTATCTTGGTGACCGGATTGTTGACGGGGGGGGGGGGGGGGGAATTGGTAGACTATACTGCGCGCATACATAGCGAGCGCACAGGAGAGCGCGAGAGACACTCGCAAGGTGTGTTTCCCTTTCTGTCGTGCGTGCGCGCGCACGCTCTATGTTTGTTATGCGCAGTATGTTCTGTCTCGCACGCGCGTTATAGATTCCGGGAGATTTGAACTAATTTGCGGGCATCAGGGAGACGCTATCAATATGCGGGAGACTCCCGGAACTTCCGGGAGACTTGGGATGTCTGCGTCATCTGGTATAATTGAAACGATTCGCTATGAGCTATGTACAGGCGCATTTGATATACATTCGTAGCACTTAATAAACGGCTCTGGGCATTCGTAAACCACGCCTCAAATACGAGAAAATTAACATGTGGTTCCCAGACCCACGTCTCAATGAGACGAGGTCTGACGTTAGCCAGGCTAATTGTGTATATAAAGACAGTGGAATCCGGCTTGTCCAGTTGATGGTCTGCTCACACTTTAACCTCGCGCACGAGCAGATCTGTTTGCGCTCTGGAGACGCGTTCAGTCTTTCCGCTTGCAAATTCCGTCATGTAAAAAGCAAATCCGCCATGGCGTGAGCGCAACTGGCTTTTAAAGGAAATGGGAGATGAGACTCTGATCTGAAAATGGCCGACCATTTTTCCCGTTGTTAAAATAGCGAAAGTGCGCTTGCGCCGTGAGCTTTAGACCATGCACTGTCTTAGACCGTTTAAATAGGGCCAATGTCTGACTACCTCCGAAAGCAATTGACTGAGCAAGGTTTTTTTTTGGGACTCTTGAATTTGTTGATTTCCAATTATTGTCAAATCAATACCAGGTGTAAACTACACCTATATTCTTTTAAACTCAATGCTAAATCATAAGCTAACTGAGCGAACATCCTGTTTTCTGCTATCATACTCAGATGGACCACTTACCCTGCTGTACCGAACTGAAGGATCCAGAAATCAGCGACGCTCAGATTGTAGATGTGCGTCCACACTTTTCCTCATTGTAAGTCAACTATAGGCTTCATTCCTGGAATGCTCTGTAATTTTGGCAATGGAAAGTCCTAAAATTCTTAAGTAACAGATAAAAAGGGAAGTTCAGAACATGAATATGACTTCTTCCATGCAGCGACTCAGAAAATACCTTGACCTCCGATGAAAACAACCAATGCCGTGAAATCGAGGGTAATCGATTGATTTCGCATGTTGATGATCCATGCCTTCAGTCCTCTGGGAATGTGATGGGAATAGATGGTCACTTCCATGACCCAGTCCTCCCATGTTCAGAGGGATACTTGCCGAATCCTGCAACTTCTGTCAGCACTACCCAGAAAGCTTGGCAAGAAGATTGCTCTATGAATGTAGAAATGGATCATGGGTACATGAATTGCCCTGAGCCTGATTTAAACAGAAGCACAAATCCTCATTTGCTACATACACAAGATTTAAACACAAATGTTTTCCATCCACGCTCTCCAGGAAGTGCTCCAGGAAGAATATCAGTGGTGTATTCAGCAAACATAGAAGGACACAAAAGAAAGGGAAATCACAGGAACTCTGGGCGGTTGTTTCCACAGTGAACACCAGAGGGGAGTGTAGTACTACATTATCTTCTGTATATTGAGTCTTCGGATGACGCCAGGGGTGTCCAATCCTGCTCATGAAAGGCCACTGCTAGTCACTGCACAGCTAGTCAAGATCTTCAGGATTACGAGGAACCTCCAGGCAAGTGTGTAAGTGCACGCTGGAGCTAAAGATATTGATCCTCGAGGAGCAAGATTGGACACCCCATAAGCCTCGGTCCGCATTACTGTTTCACTCAGTGAAAATAATTTTTAATCTTTGATATGGTGTCTTATATAAGTACTAAATATTTCCCTCAGTACCTGTATGACAGAAAAATTATTAATTATTTCTCATAGACAGCTATGATAGTAAATAAAGAGCACATCACATCTCCTGTTTCTCAGATTATTTTTCCATTAGCAAAATACTTTGCTTATTCTTAATTGCGTCTCCTCTAAAGCAGCAGTTCTCAAACTTTATGAATCCCCCATTGTCCACAACAGAATTCGAAGTCTCCTCAACTTTTGACAGTTGTTTAAATCCATAATAAGTTTATTTACAGGATAAGTATAAAGGAAAAGGATTTTTAAAATATATTTTTACTCACAATTTCTAGCTTGGTATATCCATCATAAAAATGCCCATGGAGTTTTACCATTTTGTTTAATTTTGCATGATCTTTCCGGTACAAAAATTCAAACTAAAATGAAGCTGCCTCAAATATCCTCAAGACTGTGGGAAACAGGTTCTTCAAAGGAGAAAAAGTTGTTGAGGAGTGAATTCAAATAAGAAATATCATGGTGTTCAGTTGTTTTAATTTATTTAAATGCTGGTTTTATTTTACTTTAAAAAAAATTAAAGTGGGCCTATTAGGCCCAGTTTCAAAGTCTTAATTTTGTTTTCTGGATTGCATGCTTGAAATGTTCAAAAAACCCCTTATTTTCCCCTATATTAGACATTGTTTCAGCACCTCTCTCCCCAGTCTGTCAGTAACTCTGTTTAGTTCCTGTCTCTATGAAGCCCCTCCTTCAGAAAGCACAGTGTTCTCTGATTGGCCAGCTGGATCAGTGTGCTGATGCCACGCCCTTTAGCCTAGAAATCTAGACGCACCCTAGCGGCAGCGAAAATTATTTCGCAGCCAGTGTGGTCTAGCAACTCTCCATAGGCTTTTGAGCTGGAAAAAACCAAAAACTGGTCAGGCCAATCACATCGTGTATAGAGTCGGCGGGCGGGCTTAAAGGGTTAGTTCACCCAAAAATGAAAATTAAGTCAGTAATTACTCACCCTCATGCTGTACCAACCCCGTAAGACCTTCGTTCATCTTCGGAACACAAATGAAGATATTTTTGATTAAATCTGAGAGGTAGATCACTGCTACAGGCTGCCAGGGAATGAAACTTGACAGCCCCGAAAAGTCATTAAAGAAATCGTTAAAAGAGTCCAACTGACTACAGTGGCTAGATCTTAAGTTTATCGAGCTACGAGAATACGTTTTGAGCGCAAAAAACAAACAAAAATAGCGACTCTATTCAAGTATTCTCTTTGGGCCTGGAGATTTCACGTAGTGTTATTGCGCAACGCTTCTGGTTGAACGTCACACGCATCACACACATGACCAGCGTCGGCCAATAGTGAGCCTACGTGTGACGTATAACACAGACGCGCTGCGCTGTTACACTACGTCAACAGCTTAGGAGAAAGACACGGAAGAGAAGAGATGGTCGAATAAAGTCGTTATTTTTGTTTTTTTTCTGCACAAAAAGTATTCTCGTCGCTTGATAAACTTATAGTGGAGCCACTGTAGGCACATTCAATATTTAAACATTTTCTTTAATGACTTTCTGGGCCGTCAAGTTTCATTCCCTTAGAAGCCTATGTAGCAGTGATGTACCTCTCAGATTTAATCAAAAATATCTTAATTTGTGTTCCGAAGATGAACGAAGGTCTTACGGGGTTGGTACAGCATGAAGGTGAGTAATTAATGACTTAATTTTCATTTTTGGGTGAACTAACCCTTTAACACAATGACGGCACAGTTCATGGCGTTCTGCGTGATTTCCATAGGTGATTTCCCTGCTACTTGAAAACAATGAAGATGCAGCGGTCTTTCGAATTGGCTTTGGCCACGACTCTGGAGGACTTGGAGTTAAGAGAACGTCACTTAAGTCATTCTTAAAAAAGGAAGATGTGTTCTTTGTAGGTTGGTTGTAGCGCTGTCCTATTGCGTGCCGAGGGATTTTGAAAGGTAACCGTTTATCCCGCCCCTCGGATTGAGGTATGTCAATGGAGAGTTCCCAGACCTAACATCTTGATGTAGGTCTGGCATGCCAGGCTAACGCCCCTTACCATAACATAGTTTCAACGCACTATTAACGCAACTCAACTCTTACTTTATTTTGCGTATGAGGCAGGAATTATTTAAATGAGGATTATTGTGACGTGTTTGTTCCAGGAAGAAAACTCAAGACTACAATGATGGCGTTTCATGGCATTCAGAAACAGTGTGCACTGATATAGAGAATAACTCCCGCTGGAGGGACTTTGTGCTTTTGTAACTTTGCAGACCTTTTCCACGCTCAAACAACAACATTACACACTAAAGAAAGCTGAACACGTAAAAAAGCATCATAGGACCTCTTTGCATCTTGCAAGATGCATCTTAAGAACCACTGAGTTTCAGAAGAGATCTCAACATTGTCTCAAATTGTGGTTAGTTTTTTTTTATTTATTAAAATGTCATTGATTTCAATATGAATTTTAAAATGTCTCATTGGAAATATTAGTGTAGCTGTTTTTGCGTCTTTAGCTTGACTGATAACGCCAAGGAGTTCGATTCTTGGACAAAATTTGATGCGTTTGTATTTTCTTTACTGGTTTGATTTCTAAACATCTCACTCCGCCACTGTAAAGAGCACACTTTGTGTTGTCACCCTCGCGGCTGTTTTCAATGTGTGTTTTCTGAATGACTCTAGACGCGTGCAGCAAACAGCTGTTTGACTCTAAAGAATGAGTAATTACCATTCACTCTCTTATTTCAAGATGTTATGTGCGAGTGTATGTGTTTCTCCAGGCAGTGAAGGTCTGCTTGTCAAAGGAAACAGCTGTCATTTGAGCAACGGGGCGACTGAAAATAAAGAGGTAGATATGGAGAAATGCGCCGTCACGCTCCTTAAAAATGAACGATAGAACAGAGATTCACTTTCAAAACTAGGGTGAGTTCAATCAAAATAACCTTTAAATGTGATGTTTGTGTGTCCTCTAATCTGATGGATGGATATCTCACCTGTATCTCCCACACCTGGCTGTGGGCTGAAGGCCAAAACACACAAATACACACTTTTTTGTACTATTTGCATGTGAGTTTTTCTCAATATGCTGCATGATTTGCACTGGTGGCGGTTGAGAGATCCCGACATGATTGTAAAGCGCATTGGGTGTACTGTACAGGCCTATATAAATGCCTCATTCATTCATGATTTGTGGTAAAATTGATGTGTGTAAATGGCAGGAGAAGTTACTTACCGAAGTTCAAATCCCTCTTGTACTTCTTTCACATCTGGCTCGTTCAGAAACAGCTGTCTGCCACGTCCTCCTCAGGATTTACGGCCCACCTCTCTACACCTTCACTCATCCCTCGGTTCTCTCCTCCATCAGGTGCATCCTCTTCCCAACTATTTCACTTCCTACACTTGCACGTTCACCTTTTCATGCACCTCTTCGTCTTTAATCTCGGTCTCTTGATCTCCCGAAGTCTCGACCCTCATCGTACCTTCCTTTAATTTCCACTCGTCCTCCATATGCCTCTCACGACCGGTTTCAGATCTGTCACTCACAACTGCCTCTTGAACTCTACTCCCACCCTCATCCCATCTGTTTTGCCCTCTCCCGTCTTTCCTTTTGCACTTTCATTCACGCCTTTTCCCTCTCACCCTGTTTTCATCAACCACCATCCATTTAGCCTTTTTTCCATTTCTATCTTTGTTCAGTGCCACCTAAAGCTTGTTTCAGCGATATCATGAAAAACAGGATTTCCACAATGTAAAGATCTCACCAGTTCACCATTTAATTGAAAATACGCTGCAGAAATGGACCAATTAGAATTGGCTGTGGTTATGAGGTCACAACCACGAGGATAATAGACCCCCTTTATGATTTAGGCTACTCGATTAGAGGCACTACTTGATTTGAAATCTTAAAAAGGCCGTTTCCTTAAACCCAAAGTGTACTTCGGCCGTCCGCATTTCGCGACACTCCGCACGACGTAATATTCGTCATCAGGAAGGTTTGTGGAAATGGTGCAAAAAACATACTGTAAGTGAACCTCACTGGGGAAAATGCTACAAAAGGCTACGTTCACACTGCAGGCTGAATCGACCCAATTCCGATTTTTTTTGCCCCTATGCGACCTGTATCTGATCTTTTCATGACAGTCTGAACGACACCGATCTTTTCAAATGCGACCCAGGCCACTTGGGTATGTGGTCCAAATCCGATATGTATCAGATCTTTTGAAATGCGACCTCAGTCTGAACGGCCAGGTCGCATGTATCCGACCCGCACGCCATTGATATGCGACAAACGTCGTAATTCTGCGTTGAAGTAGGTGGGAATGAGAAGATAAACAAATTAGCTATCGTACGATAGCACGCACCTGTAGCTAGCCAATACACTCCAACACGCTGCACTGTTATGGTCCGCCGCAGACGTGTCTCTTCCCGTGACAGAGTTAATCGAAGGCGCTCAAACGCTCTCCTCCTTCTTAATTTTCAAAGATTGTAATTGTGGTGGCTCTGTTGGGAAAATAACTTTAATATTGCTAAACGAGCTCCACTGTTGACATTCATGTTTAGGTACTTCCGCAAACAGCAAGTGACGTCGTTGACCGTTGAGTACTCTTCTGCGTATGCGGGTCACTTCTGGGTCATTTCACGTTCACACAGGAGATCACAAAAGGTCGCATTTAATTGGAAATGTGAACGGCCTTGCAAAAAAATCTAATTTTTTCAAAAAATCGGAATTGAGCATTAAGCCCTGCAGTGTGAACGAGGCCTAACTCATGATGGCCTGGAGTTTTTCTCCAGACTCGCCCTCCATCTTTGGTTGAGCTGGCCAATGAAGAAAGAAAAGATGAGTGTAAGTTCCCCTTCAGCAATACATTCCTCCATGCTCTATCTTTTTAAGTTTGGCTATCCTCCAAACTCAAGCAAGTAGTGACAGTCAGAAAATCTTCTGATGTTCCTTTACGGGCTCACTTTGCATTCCTTTCGCTGTTTTCTGAGAGCCTGCTTTTGTTTTAGTGAAGGCTGGTTGACATCAGGGTGGGAGTTTAACAACGCTAGGTGGTTGCCAAGGTGTCATGCTGTCGCTAACATGTCCTAAGTGTTTTTAGCACATTGCACTGTGGTTGCTAGAGTATTAGCTGGTTGCCATGGTGTTGTTATTGCTAAGGTATTCTGAGTAGTTTATATATATATATTGAATGAAGGCATGTAAATTGTAAAATGTACAATGTGCATTGCCAATGTAATGGGGTCTTTGGGTGGTTGCCAAGGGGTTATGTGGTTGGAAAGGTGTTCTAGGTATTTTTCTCCTTTGTTATACAGGTGCCATAATGTTCCAGTTGGTTGCCAGGGTGTTGCTAAGTTGTTCTGAGTGTTTTTATTATAGTGCTATGCCATTGCAATGGGGTTTTAGGTGGTTGCCAAGGTGTTATGTGGTTGTAGAGGTGTTCTGAGTAGGGGTTTCCCCATTGCTATGGAGGTGCCATAATGTTCCAGTTGGTTGCCAGGGTGTTGCCAAGTTGTTCTGAGTGGTTTTGAATTGTGAACTGTGTGGTTTTTGAATCTGAATTGTGTCACGGAAAGACACAGTTATCCATGAGACTAATGACTTAATGATCTTTCCAGCTAGTGTTATCATGATGTCAGGCTTATGGCGGCAAATCAATGTCAATAATAAACGAGCGCACAGCTGATGCTGGCGCGCGCGGTAAATGACTTTCGCGAGCGAATAACAGATCTACACGCGAGGAAACGGGAACTCGCGAGCTCATTCAAGCCCTGCGCGCGCTCATGACATCTCCTCTGCACGCAATACAAGCCCTCGCGCGTGCGATTGATCATACCACACGCCCTCGCGCGCGCAATTGATCATTCCACACGCTCTCGCGCTTGATCTGCTCTCGCCTGCTCCTTTTGCTCGCTCGAACAATTTTATTTTTGACAGTTGAGGGGCGGGACTCCCCTTTTCCGGAAGTCAGTTGTGATTGGACGCCTGTCCAATGACTAGTAATTCACTTGACTTGAGACATCACTTAATTTGTTTTATTTATTGTGGTTAATTATTGTGTAATGTGATTCAATGCATTGTTAATTTAGAATATATTCTTACAAGATATTTTTTTTAACAGAAAGTATTACTAGTGATTGCATTGTGTTGTTAAGAGATAATTTACAGACTGTAATGACACATTTCCATGGTTATTAGCATTGTAAATCTACCAAATTTTGTATGAATTTTTACATAATATAAATGGTTCATTACATATTTTCTATTAAATGTAAAAGGGGTTCTGGCTTCTCAAGTTAAGATACAGTACACAGCATTAATTATAGCTTTAAAAGCCTTTCCAGGATTTGCTACCGAATAAAGAGAAACAATATTAAATCCAGCTAATTATTAAACCCAGCAAAGCTATTACATCATTATATAGTGATCTTAATCATCTAACTTTTTGTAAGCTAATAACTTAAGAGAAAGTATGAGGCAAGTAGTGTACACAGCATAAATGATTAAACCCCATCTGCACATAACATATCTTATTATGTTACATAGAAAATTAAATACATTCATGCTGCCAGAACACCTTTTACATTTAATAGAAAATATAATGAACCACTCAAAATTGACATAATAGTAATACACAGGATGAAAACAAAAAGCTTACACAACAACTCTTGCTTATTGATATAAACAAGTAATTTATCTTTGATCCAAAGCCCTCGTTATATTTACAACTATTTAATGGACACTTTTTACATTCTGAGGCTCTCAGATCCACTTTAATTTTAATAATAATAATAATAATTCATTACATTTATATAGCGCTTTTCTGGACACTCAAAGCGCTTTACATAGAAGGAGGGAATCTCCTCAACCACCACCAATGTGCAGCATCCACCTGGATGATGCGACGGCAGCCATATTGCGCCAGAACTAGTGGCGCAATTACTAGTAATAATTTTAGTATTACTAAAATTACTAGTAGTACTAGTACTACTAGGCAATTACTAGTAATAATTACTAGTCTTAATTTTGGTCGGATAAATTGGGGGTCTAGGGGAACTATAGCAAATATGACTTTTTCTCCAATTTATTTTAGATATTTTAAGCCAACACAAATCACATAGTCTTTTAAATATAACATGTAAAAATGTATAAGAATTTTCATGATTTACAATGCTAATAACCATGGAAATGTGTCATTACAGTCTGTAAATATCTCTTAACAACACAATGCAATCACTAGTAATACTTTGTTAAAAGAATATATTCTATATTAACAATGCATTAAATCACATTACACATTAATTAACCACAATAAATAAATAAAAATTAAGTGATGTCTCAAGTCAAGTGAATTACAAGTCATTGGACAGGCGTCCAATCACAACTGACTTCCGGAAAAGGGGAGTCCCGCCCCTCAACTGTCAAAAATAAAATTGTTCGAGCGAGCAAAAGGAGCAGGCGAGAGCAGATCAAGCGCGAGAGCGTGTGGTATGATCAATCGCGCGCGCGAGGGCTTGTATTGCGTGCAGAGGAGATGTCATGAGCGCGCGCAGGGCTTGAATGAGCTCGCGAGTTCCCGTTTCCTCGCGTGTAGATCTGTTATTCGCTCGCGAAAGTCATTTACCGCGCGCGCCAGCATCAGCTGTGCGCTCGTTTATTATTGTCATTGATTTGCCGCCATACAGGCTCTGTGCTAAAACCCTATATGTAAAATGCACTTTAGTGGTAGGGTTTTGGGGTGGTTGCCAGGGTGTTGCTATGTGGTTGCTAGGGTATTTTTTTTTTTGCAGAATTGTTATGTGTTTGCCATTATGTCTAAGTTTTTATCATGTTGCTGTGCAGTTGCAACAGGGTTTTGGGTGGTTGCCAGGGTGTCATTATGTGGTTGCTAAGGTACTCTATGGTGTTTTTTAGCATGTTGCTATGCTAGGGTGTTGCAGGTGGTCTTATTATTACTTGTTTTATCTTCTGACCATTTTGAAAAGTAATAGCACACCTCCTCAACAAACTGCACAAACTGAGGTTCATGTCTGTACAAGAAGTTAAGTTAACATTAGCCACATAGCATCAGCCTAGGTTTGGCCCTTAGACATGAAAGGCTACATTCATGAAACTATATATATATCTGTTGTTTTGTTTGCGATTCTTGTTAATGGTTTTGTTGTGCTTGATGTTGTTCTGCTTTTAGCCAAATTTGAGGTCGGACTCTCCTTATAGCTGCGCTCAGTGCTAAAGTTAGGGTGTGCATGCAGTATTCATGAATGCCCGCTTTCCATCATGGTGATGGACTACAGCTCTTTATATAGCTCCAGAACGACTGACGAGGGTCGTCTGGTGCTGCAAGACCTCCTCACTGTGAGTGTGTTCATGTGATTCATCATGTAAATGGGTCCATTTGCCACGGAAAGACACAATTAGCCATGAGACTAATGACTTAATGATCTTTCCAGCTAGTGTTATCATGATGTCAGGCTCTGTGCAAAAACCCTATAGGCCTATGTAAAATGCACTTCAGTGGTAGGGTTTTGGGGTGGTTGCCAGGGTGTTGCTATGTGGTTGCTAGGGTATTCTATTTGTTTTTTTGCAGAATTGTTATGTGGTTGCCAGAGTTGGGAATGTGTTTCGAATGGTTCTTAGCTCTTGGTGGTTGCTAAGGTATTAAGTATTTTTAGAACGTTGCTCTGTGGTTACTAGGGTGTTCACGGTGGTTGCCAGGGTATTGATATGTGAATGCTAAGGTATTCTAAAAATTTAAGCACATTGCTATGCAGTTGCTAGGTTGTTGATATGTGGTTGCTAAATTATGCTAAGTGGTTTTTAGCACGCTGCTATTGGGTGGTTTCCAAGGTTTGTTATGTGGTTGAATGGTGTTTTAATAGTTTTTAGCATGTTGCTATGCAGTTGCAGGGGTCTACTAAGTGGTTTTAAGCACATCGCTCTGTGGTTGCTAGAGTGTTATGGGTGGTTGTCAGGGTATAATGTGGTTAACACAGTGATTTTAAGTATGTTGAAAAGCAGTTGCTAAGGTGTCAATTCGGCTGTTAAGGTGCTATATGTGATATTTAGCCCATTGCTAAGCAGTTTCTTTATTGTGATGGGCGGTTGCCAAAGTGTTGCAGTGTTTGCAGTTACAAATATGTTCTGACTGGTTTTGAGCACATTAATATGTGGTTTCTAGGCTGTTCTGGATAGTTGCCAGGTTCTTCTAAGCAGTTTTTAGCTCATTGCTGTGCTGTAAAAGTATGTCATGAAGTGATTTTTAGTTGTTATGTTATTCTGGTTGGTTGCTACGTTGTTGCTACTGTTGGTAAGGGAAAGTTTCGCACTTGTAATTTAAAAGCGGGGTTTGCATTGCTTTTTTCCTGGGGTTATTAAACTCTGCTCATATTTTTGCATTGTTAACCCCACATTGCAGTGACAAATGTGTACAGTGTGAAACGATGCGGTGTAAGAATATTACGACTAGACGCTTAGCAAATGACAACCAATCGCGTGCTTCATAATAAAACCAGAGCATTGTATATGTAAGGAATAATTGACGACAGGCCATTGAATTTTTAGAAAATAATGCATGAGGTGATAATGTGGCCACAACACGAAGCAGTCTGCATTATTTTCTAAAAATTCACTGAACCGGAGTATATATAATTTTAATTACTGTATACTAGTTACCACACCTCAAGACATTGTTCAGATATTGTATTTAAAGACATTTGTTGTATTTCTTAAAATGCTAGTACTAATTGCTTACTCGTCTCATCCCACTCCTCTGTTGGTAATTCCCAAACTAAAATTCCCAGTTAGAGAGAGAGAGAGAGAGAGAGAGAGAGAGAGATGCACTTTCAGTACATAATAAAAAAAACTTGTGGCAAAAAAAAAATTAAAAAATTTGTCATTTCTATCCTATTGTTTATTAGATTTATTTGCTCTGTCAGTGTCGTTTGCTGTTGTAGGCTATAAGGACCT
>CM070838.1:25678529-25741029 GCA_036326025.1 Chrosomus eos
ATAAAAATATGTTTGAAAATAGCTAAAAGTATACTTTTTCACTTTAAAATGTCATGTATTGTCTTGTCAAAGTAACACTAAGTATTTCTTTAACCTTCATAATATATTCCCAAGACCCTTGTGATGGTACATCGACTTAAAATAAGTTAAATGACTCGTCTGCCATCGCCTGACGGGGTCTGTATCGCTTTTACTGGCACTATGTAACTTCGGGTTTCGGGTAGGAACCCGTGCACAAAAAGAACTACAAAATTCGACTGCTTTACGTCAAGCGCTACAATAGTCATTATTTCGTTTTTCTTCGTTTCTGATGTCACAATACATCATCCTTTCATTAAATCATGTAACATACTCTACCTTGTCTGTGGACATCGTTCATTCTAAAGCCGGTGCTGGGTAAACAGCGAGCGTGCGTGCGACGGTAGCCTTAATTATTTACGACAGCGGCAATGGATAATTTCGTTTCCAACCAGTAGAGCGACCGAAGAGGAAAATTTACTTAATGTTACTTTAATATGAACTTTTCAGCTATCTGATAGGGTAACGTTTTTCTTGATTTGCTAGTCACGCGACCCTTACTTGCCCTAGCGGCTAAACTGAGCATGTGAATAAAACACTTCCAGTATTCGTTGTCTGACATTGTCCCCAGTGTGGTGTGTCGGTTGTGTATGTATATGTATAGGTATATATGTAATCGCTGTGCCGAAATAAACACAGACACTTCATTAGTCAGCTCTGTTGAGTCACTGGACTGATGAAGCTCTCACACAAGCAGACTTCCACACATAATCAGCTTCTGGGGTGGGTATGGCGCAGCACACGCACACACCACACACACACACGTACACACTCTTAAACCAAAAATATCCCGACATGATCAAATGAGAACAAGGGAAATAGAGAGAAAGGGCCTACTAACTGAAAGAGACGCCAGGCGAGTTAATTAAAGCCTAATGTTGCGGTTCTTACAGGAAGTAGCGTTGACAGCTCAGGATTAAACGGAGGTGTGCTGAGGGGTTTTGGGAGACTAAACGAAAACCGAGAGATTTAGAAAGCCAGGGAGTGTGAGAGAAAGTCAGAGGTCAAGGATCCAATTAACAGCAGGCTCTCGGCGCTGAGACGGGTTAATATATCTCAAACCATCAGCAGATTTGAACACCAGACACCTCTATGGCAACCGCAATCTAAATAAAACAACAGCCGAGGGCCGGAGGGACAACACCACGTTACACAATTCACATTTCGAAAGACTATTACAGAAGCCCATGGCTTTTATTAGGAGACGTTCCGCTTTTTCCGCATACAGAACATTTGTTTACTGCGTGATTGGGCTTCTCCTTCATTTCATGATGGCAGGATGAAAGGAAGAGTGGAAGCATATGATGTCTTTTAACTTCTCCAAACTTTAAAATGAGAAGGAAATGTAGGTGGCCTTCTTACTTTCGACTATACAAGCACATTTTCATTAATTTCAAGAAGCTTTTTTTCCTCGCATTTTACCAAAAAGCAATCCTAAACAGTAACCGTAACCTTAGGACAGCATTAGCTCATCCTGACAGATAGCTAGCATGTTTGTTAAGATCAGATAGATCCATGATATTTGTCAACTGTAAGAACTGAGTACATGAAGTCTGATTTTTTTCAATTAACCAATAAAAATAAAATGTGGGGGAAAAATAGAATGAAATCGAACAGCCTAGAATGAAACATAAACTACTGTGTTTGCAGCTAAAAGCTAGTGAGGTTTTCAAAGCACATCTAATTTTTGCAACAAAAAAATACATATTCCGTTTTTAACAAGTTTTAGTTTAGTTTTTAATAAACTGTTATGGCATCAGAGACATGGATATTATGTGTTTGATTATGTTTTCACGGTGTGCTGCAGAATCGCTAGTTCTGACTGACTGTGTGGCTAATAGTCTGAATGAGTTTGCATGTTTTTAAAAGCGGACGAAAAAGGAAAATGTTGAGTGTAAAACATTTCATTCAGCATTTTTCTTGATGGAGGGTGTGAGTGATTGTGACATCCAACATGAGCGAAAGAGGAAAAATGCCATCCCCACCCAACACACACACACACACACACACACACACCACACACACACACACACACACACACACACACACACACACACACACACACACACACACACACACACACACACACACACACACACACACACACACACACACACACACACACACACACACACACACACAGATCAAGATTACTTGAAGACATGCACAGTGTGTGAGGAAATGTCAGCGAGTGTGAGAGATTAGATAAGTGTGATATAGCAGGTGTGTGTACAATCATAGCCGATAAATTAGCTTTAGCTTTAGCAAATTGCTAAGAATGTATCAGACATCCCAGCCTGCAAAAACTAATTTTCCCTCCACCCACCCTTTCATATGTATGCCTAAACTGCATAACATGGGTTCGTTCATTCAAAACTAAGTGACAGTAATTTTGAGTGTGGGGAAATAAGAGGGGAGGGTCTCCACGAAATCCGAACGCAAGTGGTCACAGAAGACGCATTAACACACGATAATACCAGCTGTAAGCGGTAATGAACTCTTGGCTGAACACTTGTGATTGGATCATCGAAAACGCATCTTAAGCTTCTCGGGCTTGCTCGATTTCTGGGATATTGTAATTTGCGGGCGTCAGGGAGCCGTTGGGATGTCTGGTTAATTCAGTCTTAGCCATACTCGTAAGGGCCAAATTTTAAAAAATATCCTCACAAATATAGTGAAACATGTTAAAAACATACTTGTAAGGACATTTGAAATGTCCAACCATTAGAAAGAGACATAAATTAGCCAATTCATGTTTCACTTTAGCCTTACATCTAAAACAGCGCTTCAGTAATGATGTATTTTTGTTGGCCAACCATAAGTAGGCCTAAGTTTACATCACACTGGTTTCCCTGACAAAAAACGAATAGGTTTGGATTTGGATTATTCTAGAAAATAGGGTCCGTGAACAACAAAACTTTGATTCTTGCAAATTTGTTCATCATTATAATCTTCACAAATCAACGCATTCACGAATTTTTAAGCATAAATAGAGTGAAAAGCTAAACGTAGGCTATGAATGAACTTCATGTCACATGACCATCATTAAAGTCCCCCTGTGGTAAAAAATCAAGTTTTTAATGTTGTTTATGTCTATGTGGTGTTTTTAATGTGCTTTAACTTAAGACAAACCATGTTCAAATTCATAAGTCAACATTATTGCTGAGTATTTTCTCTTAAAAACTGCAGTGTACCAAAGACAGTCTCAAAAACGTGGTTTGAAATCACTGGTGTTTCTGACGTCACAAACTACCTTGTAACCAATCAGATCAACGTGTGATCGTCAACGAGTGGATCTCTGAGCTGTTGTGAGTGAGTGAGTGAGTGGAGGCGGGGCTCATTTGCATATTCATAGAACCACATATACTTAATGAGGCAAGGGTGTAGAGTTACATTCAAGCTATTTTAAGGCATGACAAAAAAATTTTCAAGGAAAAAACATTTAATTATGTAATTTTATGGATAAAATAATTGATTACAGGGGGACTTTAAGCTTCAATAACTCTTCAGGAAGTTCGAGAAATAATAGTTTGCAAGAGCGTTATTATAAACACAATGAGGTTGTGAAAGCGGATTTGCGAGTAAATGAGTTTACCTGTTCGGCTGATGACGTTTAATGTCCTCGACAACCCCTGGTGTCACTTGTTAACAATGTTTCTCAAGAGTCAAGACAAGTAAAAGCTTGTAAAAAATCACAAGGTATTACTGATGTATTTTTATTCCATAGAATTGTGCTTGTGTTCACAACAGACCTTCTTTCAGCCAGTTAACCAAAAACCCATTCAAAAAACCCATTGACTTCGGGACGATGGAATCGGAAGTGCTAAAATGCAACTAATTTGGCCTGCAAAAATATGTCATTTTAGGGTTAAGATTAGGGGTAAACTATATTAAACATCATTATTTTAGCATCAAACACATTATGTCTATAAAAAGTTCTTGCTAATACAGCTTCTGATGTCTGTATGTGTGTGTATTTTCAGTGCTGTCACCTGAAAACAACACATACCTCGCAGCGGATGCTTCAGTGGGGGTGATCTCTCTCTCTCTCACACACACACACACCCACACACACACACAGTTGAGAGGTCTCTGACTCTAGTTTGGGTGGGCTTCCCTCTACTGAACGCTTTCTGAAGGGAGGAATTCTCCACCGGAGGAGACAGACAGACAATATTGACACAGTACAGAGTGGGAGAAAGCATTCGATCTACAGTACATTCCCAAGATCGGATGAACATCAAAAAAATGTGAAAGTAGAACATCTAAACTGTTCGTTGTGCTTGTTTGTGCACCTTGCAGGCATCGAGTCATGCGATATGTGTCAGATATATTGTCTGAGACGAAGACATTAGTCATACACTGAGAGATTAGGTCATGACACAAAACCGATTAAAGAGTTAAGAGACTGTGTTCAGATTAACTGTTGGATTGAATTCTGGGTTGAATGATTACAAACTGCATTGGAAACTGCATGACTTAAGAGTGGTGCTTATTTGGTTTGTGAAAAAGTATGCAGAGGTTTCAGTTTTCTGGTGTGTACATGTGACTCATGCACTGAAAATCTTGAGATTACTGATTTACAAGTGCTCAGGCATAATAGTGTATGTTGGATCCAGACTTCTTTAGCACTAAAACACACCAACATGGTGCAAAATGATATTCTTTAAAATGGCAAGATTTTAGGAATTGTAAGGTTTAAATTTGCAATAGCTTCCTATAGGCAAAGAAAATTTCAGTAGTTCTTAATATTGCAGAAAAACAAGGGAATTAAATGTTCACTTCAAACTGAATATTCGGTGCGAAAATCTGATGCTAATGATCAGTGAAAATTTTGAAACAACGACTGTTAATGCGTCTGTTCAGACTGACACAAACATTTGCAATGTGAAGGATTTTCTTTATTATTAAGAGGAGTTTTAATAATAGTTCTAAACTCACTGTGAAGAAATGAGCCAGCCAATAAGATTTGTATTTTTGGTCACATGTTGGCGATCGCTCACTATTTTGCTAAGCTTTGCTAATTGCAACTTTTTATCTCACAATTCAGACTTTTTCCCTCCGAATTGCGTGATATAAAGTCGCAATTCTGAGAAATTAAGTATTTTTTCCTCAGAATTGGACCATATAACTCACAATTCTGAGAAAATATGTATTTTTTTCCTCAGAATTGGACCATATAACTCACAATTCTTTGAAAATTAATATTTTTTCCCTCAGAATTGGACCATATAACTCATAATTCTGAGAAAAAAAGTCAGAATTGCGTGATATAAACTCGCAATTCCGAGAAAAATGTCAGAATTGAGAGATAAAACTTTTTTTCCCATTCTGTGGCAGAAACAAGCTTCCATACTTTACATTTTATGAGTTCATGAGAACGACACTCGGTTACTAACGTAACCTCGGTTCTCTCTAGAAGAGGGAACGAGTGTTGCGTAAGCTAGCTTACGCTAAAACCCCTTTTCTCGAGAATACTGAAGCCAAAAAATTATCCTTTAATTTTCTCATATTTAAAACGCATGCTTGCACAGAGCAGACCTAGAATAGGCAGCTCGTGCGCCTATTTGCTGCTCTGAGGCAAGATGCTGCAACCTATCGGTGGACTGGGAGTGACGTCAGCACCAATAGCAGCGCGGGTGCTCGAGTGCGTCACGTCCCGCCAGAATAGGCGTGGCTTACCTCTATATAAGCCCGGTCCAGATAGGGTGTCCTTTGGTTTTTCACACTGAAGCGAAATAAGAACGCAGCATTAACACGGCCGGGTTACGCAACACTCGTTCCCTCTTCTAGAGAGAACCGAGGTTACGTTAGTAACCGAGTGTCGTTCTCTTACGAGAGTACTCTCGTGTTCCGTAAGCTAGCTTACGCTACGGGAACCCAGTTTAAAGCGCCGTGTATGCTGAGACCATTCACATTAAGTCCGAGGGCAGTGCCCGGGGAACACATAATGGTGAAGATATGTGGGTCAACACAAAGTGAACCCTAACACGTATTGATCATATGGTGACACCTCATATGTATAAGGAAGTGCTTAACACAGTATAACAGTCATTGAGTATGACAAGCTCATACAGACAATACTTTGGCCTGCAACGCAGGGACCTCCAAGTTATAAAACCTTATAAATGTAGACGGAGAGGCCCAGCCTGCCGCTCTACAAATATCATGGAGTGAAACCCCACTAGTCCAAGCCCACGATGAAGCCATACTTCTAGTAGAATGGGCTCGAACACCTAAAGGGCATTGAAGGCCTTTAGACTTGTAAGCCAAGGCGATAGCATCAACTATCCATCTGGAAATGCTCTGTTTCGAGGTAGCTAGCCCCTTAGTGCGGCCACCAAACGAAACGAACATTTGCTCCGACTGCCTGAAGGCAGCAGTACGTTGAATGTAAACTCTTAAAGCCCTGACCGGGCAAAGGAGGTTTACATCGCCGTTACTGTCAGTTCCCGGGAGGGCTGACAGGGAAATGACCTGCGCTCTAAACGGAGTAGAGAGCACTTTGGGGACATAACCGTGTCTCGGTTTGAGCATAACTTTAGAATCATTAGGCCCAAATTCCACACACGACGCACTTACAGAGAGCGCGTGCAAATCACCCACTCGCTTCACTGAAGCGAGAGCCAAGAGAAAAATGGTCTTGAACGAGAGACACCGTAAGTCCACAGACTGCAGGGGCTCAAAGGGACCACCCTTCATGGCCTCCAGGACCGTGGAGAGGTCCCAGGCCGGAACCATGGGAGGTCGCGGAGGGTTCAATCTCCTAGCTCCTCTAAGAAAACGAACAATAAGGTCGTTTTTCCCCAGAGGCTGACCGTGCAGCGGTTCTGAGAACGCTGTAATGGCTGCAACATACACCTTAAGCGTGGATGGGGACCTGCCCTCATCCAAAAGCTCTTGGAGGAAGGAAAGAACTTCCGCAACGCTACAGCGCGGTGGGTCTAGGTTTCGGGCCGAACACCAGCCAGAAAACACTGACCACTTAGATGTAGCGTTGCGGAAGTTCTTTCCTTCCTCCAAGAACTTTTGGAGGAAGGAAAGAACTTCCGCAACGCTACAGCGCGGTGGATCTAGGTTTCGGGCCGAACACCAGCCAGAAAACACTGACCACTTAGATGCATAGAGCCGTCTCGTAGAGGGTGCTCTTGCTTGTGAAATTGTACTCAGCACCCGGCCGGGAGGTCAGAGGGTATCCGTTGACCACCCATACATGCAGTGCCCACAAGTCGGGGCATGGGTGCCAAATCGCGCCTCCGGCCTGAGAGAGGAGATCCTTCCTCAAAGGAATCGGCCACGGAGCTGTGCGCGTGAGCTGCATCAGTTCTGAGAACCAAACGTGGTTCTTCCAGAACGGCGCCACTAGGAGCACCGAGCACCTGCGTTCCCTCACTCGCTTGATTACCTGTGGTAATAGTGCGATCGGGGGAAACGCGTACAGGGGCCTGGGCGGCGGGCCAGCGCATCCGTGCTCTTCGTGAAGAATATTGGACAGTGCGCGTTCTCTGCTGATGCAAAGAGGTCGACCTTCGCTCTGCCGAACATATCCCACAGTAACTGGACTATTTGGGGGTGCAGAGACCATTCCCCTGGGGGAACATTGTCTCTTGACAGCCTGTCCGGGCCCACGTTCAGGAGTCCCGGCACATGCGCTGCTGCGAGGGACCCTAAATTGAGATGGGACCAATTCAGAAGGCGTTCCGCCAGTGCGTGCAAGCGTCGCGATCTGAGACCGCCCTGGCGATTTATGTAGGACACTACCGCCATGTTGTCCGTACGGACTAGAACGTCCTGGCCCTTTAACAAGGGGAGAAAATGTTCTAGGGCGTTCACAACTGCTATCATTTCTAGACAGTTTATGTGGAGACGGCCCTCCCGAGCCGTCCAGTGGCCGAAAACCGGCCTGCCCTCGTACAGGGCACCCCAACCTGAGTTGGAGGCGTCTGTCGAGATAACCTTCCATGACGAAGTCGTTCCTAGAACGGTGCCGGACTGGTACCAGTCTGACACCCTCCAAAGTCCCAGTGCTGTGACACAAGCCTGGGTCACCCTGAGGCGAAAACGACCGGAAGTCCATGCTCGTCGAGGGGCTCATGTTCTCAACCAGCGCTGGAGGGGGCGCATGCGCGGCAGACCCAACCGAAGCACTGCCGAGGCTGAGGCCATAAGACCTAGCATCCTCTGGAAATCTTTCAGAGGAAAAACACAGCCGACTTTGAAGGACACCGCCGAGCGCTGTATCTGCAGCGCGCGCTGTGACGTCAGCCGTGCTGTCATAGACACGGAGTCTAAGTCTGTCCCCAGGAAGGAGATCTTCTGACTGGGAGACAGCGAGCTCTTGGTCCAGTTGATTTGGAGACCCAAGTCTCGCAAGTGACTGAGTAATAAAGCCCGGTGGGCTATCAGTTTTGATTCTGACCGGGCTAATATAAGCCAGTCGTCCAGATAGTTCAGTATGCGCATCCCCCGTAATCTCAGGGGGGCGAGTGCCTCGTCTATGCACTTCGTGAAAGTACGGGGTGCTAGAGACAGGCCGAACGGCAGGACGGTGTATTAATAGCTCTGACCCTCGAAGGCGAATCGTAAGAAAGGCCTGTGACGGGGCGCTATTTGAATCTGAAAATAAGCATCTTTCAGATCCAGAGAAATAAACCAGTCCCCCGGGCGAATCTGCGCGAGGATCTGCCTGGTCGTGAGCATTTTGAACGATCTCCTCATCAGCGCTTTGTTTAAACGCCCGAGATCTAGGATGGGTCTGAGACCGCCATCCTTTTTGGGGACAAGAAAGTACCTGCTGTAAAACCCGGACCGGCTGAGATTCAGAGGAACGGTTTCTACAGCCCCTTTCTGCAGCAGTTTCGCTATTTCGGCACGCAGCAGATGTGCAACATCGCCTTGTACTGTAGTTTCGACCCTGGTTGTGAAACGCGGGGGTCTGCGAGCGAACTGCAGTAAATAGCCCTGCTTTATGGTGTTTAGCACCCATTTGGACACATTCGGAATCATCTCCCATGCTTTTAGCCGTAAAGCTAGAGGAAGGATGACGCCCGGGCTCTGAACGGTGCGTGTATGTGACACACATCTCGCAGCGCCTGTCAGAGGGCGCGCGCTTATAGAGGCGCGCACGCTCTCTACACACAGAGCACAGTCTGTGTTTATTAGAGACACCTCTGAGTAAGTGTGTGCGGCGGGGCAAACAGTGTTTATCGGTAGATGTGAGCACTGGGGGGTGGGCACGTGTACTACCTTTGAAACACGGGGGGCGTGAGCCTTTAATGATGTGGGCCATGTATGAGTGAGTGTCACTTGACGGGCCGTGCTTATGTGTAGGGGTGGGCACTGAGAAGTGGGCACATTTCCTACATTTAAAACACCTTCGGCGTGAGCCGGAAAAATAGACATAATGCTCTCTTTGAGATTTATCTGGGTAGCCGTAAAAACGGCTTTTGTGTGCAGGCGAGCGGGTAACGTAACAGGCTCGTTGGCTGCGAAATACACTACTCCAGTCGCCTCCGTCGAGGGAGCTGTGAGAGCGATGCGTGCTGCTTTCAATGGCGGTCCGGCCGCGGCGAGACTCGCGCATTGTCGCTTCCTGAGCGCGGTCAGGAAGTCTTAGGTGGCTCGGGGTTCAGCACAATCTTTGGTTGGGGTCCCCTGGGGGGAGGCAGACCCTGGCGGCTACAAGAGCGTGCGCGCTGACGTCTGTCTGCACGACCTGCAGCGGAACTAGAGCACCTCGGGATGAAGTGTCGCATGGCTTGTGACGTCTTCTGTACCTCTGTGAAGCGTTCAGTGAAGCCTTTGACTGCTGGGCCGAAGAGGCCGTCAGAGGATACTGGCGCGTCGAGGAAAACAGCTCTGTCAGCCTCCTTCATATCGGACAGAGTGAGCCACAGGTGTCTCTCGGTCACGGTAAGAGACGCCATGCTGCGACCGACGGCCTAGGCGGCGGACTTAGTAGCTCGCAAGGCTAAATCCGTAGCGCTTCTCAGGTCTCTGAAGTTCTCAGGCGTCGAGCCCGCCTCGTCCATGGTGCGGAGAAGGTTGGCTTGAAACACCTGCAGCACGGCCATACAGTGCAGTGCTGAAGCGGCTTGACCGGCGGCGGCGTAGGCGCGACTGATCAGCGATGAGGTAACCCTGCAGGGCTTCGAAGGCAGTACTGGCTTCGACCGCCATCCAGCAGACGGTGGGCAGAGGGGCGTGGCCACCGCTTCCTCGACCGGCGGGATGTTCAGATAGCCCCTTTCCCTCGCGCCGTCGACAACGGAGAGCGCGGAGGAGGAGGGGCGAAGCCTCGCAGAGAAAGGCGCCTTCCAGCTCTTGACTAGCTCCTCGTGGAGCTCGGGCAGAAAGGGGATGGGCCTAGCGATAGGAGACGGGGCGGGCGGTGGCGGCCTGTGAGGAAGCAGCCATCCAGCCGGCTGCGTGCGGGCTCTTCGGGTGAAGACCACTCAAGGCCGAGGTCCCCTACGGCCCTGGTAGTGAGGCGGAGAAGCTCGGTGTCCAGACTCGTCCGCACATCGCTGGGTTCAAGCAAGGAAGGGGCGGGGCCGGTTTCGGGGCCCGACCACCCTTCACTACCCGAGGTGGCAAGCGAACAGATGTCTTCATCCGCGTCGTCCCCCTCGGAATCCGGATGCATGACGGGGGCGCTAGGCTGACCGGCCGTGATCGAGCAGGGGGAGTCGGAGAGTGAGGCACACGGGGAAAGCGCCGGTGTGCGTTCGCTCGTGATGGTAGCCTCAGGCATCCTCTGTGAACGGCGCTTTTTACGGCGCGGCCCAGAAGAGAAGAGCGGCGGTGCAGGATTCACATTGAAGGTGGCGAGTCGAGCCCGCAGGGTCGAAACAGCCATATCGTCGCATTCCGGGCAGCCGCCCACGGAAAGCGCGTGGTCCGCATGGTTTCGTCCCAGGCAGGAAACGCACAAAATGTGGCGGTCCCCGAAGCTGAGGGGGGCTCGGCACGAGCTGCATTTGGAAATACGAGGCATTTGAAACAACGCCTCTTGCTCTTTTAGAATGTTAGAGAAGTAAGTGAAAGAATACGGGCGCCGGATAGCGCAGCAGGTACGGCGGTTGAAGCGGCGAAGTCGGCTTCCAACTGCAGTGCAGAGGGCTCGTCCCACTGAGATGCTCGATTCGACGGCGCAGGCTTCTCTGGAGAGTCAGCGATGTGTACACTTCGCTGAAGAGGTGAAAAATCAAAGGACACCCTATCTGGACCGGGCTTATATAGAGGTAAGCCACGCCTATTCTGGCGGGACGTGACGACTCGAGCACCCGCGCTGCTATTGGTGCTGACGTCACTCCCAGTCCACCGATAGGTTGCAGCATCTTGCCTCAGAGCAGCAAATAGGCGCACGAGCTGCCTATTCTAGGTCTGCTCTGTGCAAGCATGCGTTTTAAATATGAGAAAATTAAAGGATAATTTTTTGGCTTCAGTATTCTCGAGAAAAGGGGTTTTCCCGTAGCGTAAGCTAGCTTACGCAACACGAGAGTACTCTCGTAAGAGAACAAAATCATCTATGTGGCTTTTCATGTTATACATGAATGTTTGCGAAAAATCAGTCAATCTGTCAGACAGTTCTGAAAGCATTTTGTGTTCTTTAATTTGCATTTTACTGTGATATGCTAAAATTTACATTAAAAATGAGGATGGAAATCCAGGTACTATTAAAACCATTGTGTCCAAACCATGCACTTAGCATGACACATTTTAGGGCTAAAATTTGCCTGTGAGAAGAAATAATTTATGGCTATATTACAGCTATTAGCAATAGTGGCAAAAAGTTTCATTTGGACATGAGTGTAACCATAGTCTTTGTCTCTCACTGTCCCGATTTTTCTCTGAATGTCAGTCTGTGTCCCATGTGTATTCTCAGGGCATCTGTCCCTTTAAGAGTGAGTGTGCCCTTACACAGAGCTGCTAAATCTGGCACAGGTCCGTGTGTGTAGCGTTACCAGCCCTGCGCGATCTGATGCTGATTATGACACTCAGACATTAGGCCTTATTCCACCCATGCATTATCAGCTCAATCTGAATCAGCAGTGCCAGCCAAAACACACACGGCTCAGAAATGTATAAATAATGCACGCAGAAAAATCCTAGCCAAAACACACTTCAACTGGTCCAGAAACTCATATCGAGCTGATTCAACACTAACTGTTACCTGTTACACACCAGCTGAGAATTTGAGTTAAATTTGGCAGCATTTTACAATGATTTCTCGATAAATATCAGCTATTCGTCAAGAAAAACTGTCCTAAACTTGATTTTATCCATCAGGAATTGTGGAAGTTTTATGCACCAAAAATGGAGCCAGTAGTTTGTGAAAACAATAGCTTTTTAGCTGTTCGGTTAGCATTAGCCAATAGCATACCTGGCCTCGATGACATCAGTGGAAAATAAATTGATTTAGATGTAAAACCATTAATAATTTACTTATGAAATGTGGAGTTAGACAACACTTTGACCCATAGCTAGTGATTGTAGAGCACTTGTGACCCCCTCTTTCCCTTTCTGGTGTGTAAACGCTACAAACCGATGCATCATTTGTGGTTAAATCTGCAGTTTATATTAAAAGCACACATACTTGTTAATTCTCCGGGTTGTTTGAGCAGTGTAGATGGATGGAGGTTTGACCGGGGCAGGGGAGATCAGGCCAGGTGGAGCCCAGGTGTGAGTGAGTTCAGTGCGGGCAGGATGCAGGGTGTGCCAGGGGTCAGCTGGAGCTCTCACATCACGCCAACACACACACACACACACACACACCGCGACGCTTTTACTCACAAACACACTGTTTTATGTCACCTCCCTAGTTTGAACCTTTTCCCTCTCAGGGTTGAATAAAGGGCAAATAATTAAAAGTTTGTCTATTCTACCTGTCTATCTGTTTTTAAAATGTGGTTTTTGAATCTTAAGAGGCATTGCTAACTTTCCAAAGTAGCTTTATGAATTTTAAGAAAAATTCTTGACGTTTAAGGCAGGGTAGGCAGTTTGTTTCTAAAACACTTTACACAATTAGTTTAAACTGTCTTTATATACCAATACATATCTAAAATGTAAGTACTCTGAAAAGGAGAGTATAAAAATGAGTGTCTGTAGTCTCAGGGCTGCAATAAACACAGCTACTCTTTCCATTCGGGACGAATGCAATGATTGGCTGGGCGACTGTCACTCGCCCTCGCTACCATGGCTACCACCCCTGCTGCTACCATAGACAGTAAAACAAATGGTCACAGCGACCCCATTGATTTCAACGGAGAGAATTGAAGCCCAATAGAAGCACTCACTTCCTGACAGCCAAGCGTACTGCAAAGACTCAAACTGAGCTTGATGACATAGATGTGACGTGAGCAACCTGACTGACAGTTGTACGTCTTCTAGTAGCGGTGCCAAGAGGAATATGAATCATTCCCTTCCGAATCTTCGCAGAGCCGGAGATCGTGAGTATTAGCTGTCCATGAGGGTCACCGTGATTTTGCCAAGTAAGAGATGGTCCTGGATCAACATATTTTGTTGATCCTGGATCAACATTCCTGTCCCAAAATGTAGTCCTTACCCAAATCCCTACCCCTAAACCTAACCCTACCCATAACTTTTCCCTAAAATCAGAGGGTAATGAAAGGTGACTGACACTAATGTTTAAGTACTTCACCCTGGTTTTAAGCCTAAACCTGACATAAACTGTAAACTTGTCCCTCAAATCTGATTGGTTGATTGGAAAGTGATCCAGGATCAACAACAATGTTGATCCAGGAACATGTGGTACTTGGTGAAATCACGTTCACCGTCCAGAGCCTCGCAGCAGGAGCAACTTTATGACTCTCTATGGGCTTCTCCCTTGACTTTATGCCTCCACGTCCCCCGATTGCACGCAAGCTTCTACTTCTGTCTTGCGGTAATTTCTCTAGTGTGCGAGAGTCGCGTGTTATGACGCAATCGTTAGCGTATTTTTACAAAAACGGCTTCTACGGGCCACAACGTAAGATACAAGGTAATGGAGCCTTTTATACATTGTCATGTTTCTTTAGGAATAAATAATGGACAAATGGAGTCTTTAAACGCCTCAGATGAAAAGTTATTCGCTGTCAAAGTGACGCCAAAATGAATGGGAGTCAATGGAATGCTAACAGCAGGTGATAGCCAGCTACAATGGCGGCGCCCAGAGGAAGCTTCAGTTTCCGGCGGATGGATTACCCCCTTGGCTGCTACAGGTAAACGCGTCCTCCAGCTGAGCGCTCGGCATCACAGGTTCATGTGTTTTGGGGGCGTGTCTTTGGAAGGAGCCAGAAGGGAGAGGGTGGGAGTTTCTCTGTTGGAAACTTTCAAAATCCAGCATTTTTCTGCTAGTTTCTCAAACCTACCGACCCTGCCTTTAAAGAGACAGACGCTTTTCTCCAAAACCTAGTGAGCTGCCTTCATAGACAGCATTTTAAGGCATCATAATTTTTATATAAAAGACAATTATGACATAAAAAGTAAATATTTTAGATTTAAAAAAGGAAACTTTATTATGAAACTTTATGACTTTATCATCATTTTTTACTATCTCATAATTTCAACATGTCTTTTTATATAAATCTTGACTGTCATAAATATTACTTTTTATGTCATAATTATGATTTGGCATGTCATAATTTCAACTTTTTATTTTATAATTGTCTTTTATGTTATGACTATGACTTATGTCATAATTTTGACTGTCATAAATATGATTTTCTATGCCATAATAGTGATAATGATTTAGCATCTCATAATTAAAATTTATCTTATAATTGTCTTTTGTCATGATTTTGAGCTCATAATTTCAACTATCAATATTATTACTTTTTATCTCATAATTTCAACTTTTTATCTTATGTCTTTTTTTGTCATGATTATGGCTTATCTCATAAATTTGACTGTCATAAATTACGTTTTATGCCATAATTATCATTAAGCATCTCATAATTTTGACTGTCATAAATATTACTTTTATGCCATTATTTGATTTGGCATCTCATAATTTTTACTTTTTCTTTTAACTTAAATTGTCTTTTATGATTGTCTCATAAATTGTCTTTTATGAGATAAGTCATGATCATGACTTATCTCATAATTTCAACTGACTTCATGACTTCATGACTTTTTATCTCATAATTATTTTTTAGCACCTAATAATGTTAACATTTTATCTTGTAAATGTCTTCATTGTGACTTATCTCACAATCTCCACTATCATAAATATGACTTTTAATCTAATAATTTCAACTTTTTATCTCATAATTATGTATTTTATGTCATGGTTATAATAATTTTCGATTCGAGTAAGCAGTATAGGACTAGTTTTGTGTGGATAATATTTTACCATTGTGCATTTTTAACATCTTGGTCATCTTACAAAATGTAAGTTTTACATTTTTCACACTTCAAATCTATTTTCTAACACTTGAAGCTCATCTTGGACCCCCAGACACTCACATACCTCCCACTTTGAAGTTACTGAGCGCTTGTGAAGACCTTCCTAAAGATTGATCACTTACACAGAGTCACTCCCTACATGCTCTTCCTCTCACACTCCCTCTCTTCCTCTACCTCTCCTCTCACTTTGCCGTTAGACCTGCAGCCTTCTGTTGCCCTCTCGTCTATTTGCTTTGTCTGCGTAACATTTATCAGTTCATCTCCTCCAGGCCAGGCCTCTCGTATCTGTTACACCACCTGATCTCCCTCTGCGTACACGTCCATCTGTGCTGCTATGACGACTGTCTGTAACCACTGCGACCTGTCACCCTCAGACACAAATCACAACTGTAATGTGACCACCACACGCTACACGCTTAGAAAGACTCATCCATATATACAGACACACACAGACACAACATTTTGAAGCCGTTGCGAACACTGTTTTTAGAGGAAGCATTAGCATGCGCGTTAGCAGGAATAGCTTAAAATTGTTTATATTTGCACTAAAGAAGTTGAATTTAAGTTCCTGTGTTTATCAGGTTGTATTGCAGATTAGCAGATAAACAATCTTGGCTGTATTTGATTAATACACTATATTTGTATGATACAGCATTGAGAATATCCAAGATTGCCGCCAAATATGGATTAAATTCAAGCCAAGGGATTTTGATTTGTTTTATGACTTTCTTAAAAAAAAAAACTGTATCACAATTCAGACTTTAATGTCATATCTTATCTTATTTCTAAGCAAGTAGGGATGGTTTCAGGGTGGTCAACTAGTCATTCAACAACCAACCAGTCAATTAGTTGGGTTAAAGTGTAGAGTTAAGGCCTTCAACTTTGCCTAATAATAAAACACACTTTTATCCAGACAATTACTGGCTCTAAAATAGTTTGAAATTAATGTTTTTTGTTCACTGGAAGACATATGCCCCATAAAGTCTGCGTGAACCGGATGTTGTGACCGACTTTACTTCAATTTTGTGACATTTTCTGAGTGAAACAGAATATTGAATGAGAAAAATAGAGAACTCGTGGCTTGTTTTTCCCCATTGGATATTAAACGAATCTAGACACGTAGGCGTTCGCTTTTTGTGTGTGTGTGTGGATTGACTTGCACAAATAAATTGTTCGCCACTAGGAAAGTAATGTGCGCTAACAACGTAAATAGGGTTAATTTTAATTTTACGCTGACTTTACGAAACCATAGCCATAGTTGTTTCTGAATGAATATTCTGGCACAAAATGCTATAAAAAACATCAAACCAATGATAAATTTAACACTTTTTATATTTATATTAAAATAGCATTATTACATTAACAATAATTTCCATCAAAACAAATAACAATTAATTACTCTTTTATACCTTTTTATAAATAAGTTACGTAAAAAGCCAGAAGAGAAATGCATCATTTACAAACAGTTATTTTATAGCTTTACAAGACTCCAGAAGCAGTTGAATGCACAGACATCAGCAGGCATAAAATGACAGAGCACTCCATACCGCCCCTACAGGATGGGAGTATTTCACGGTAACCTCTTTACGGCTAAACACAATCTTCTTGTTTTCATATAAATATTGAATTAGGAGCCGTGCATCTACCAACATGCGAACATTTAGTGCTTTCAGCACTTGATATATGATAATCTCCAGTGTACGATATTCCAGTGTTTTTGCACTAATTAAATACTGTGCATGATACTGAGAGATCCTTACAAGAAAGTACTGAGGCGGTACCATGGTATCAGATTGATTATTATATTCATATACCATGGTATATATATATGGTACTCCAAAGTACTTCAATGAATACCATCATATTACCATGGTACATGTTCAAAAAACTGCTTTGTAAGTGCTTTTTTTACTCCTCGATTTCATATCTAGCCAGCTGATATTTTGCCATTTAATAAACTTGGAGTGTTTAAGTAGCTTGAAAAATGTACAGATTATACGTTTTGAGATGAATTTGTAAAAGTTATTTGTATTTTATACTTTTCTGGAAGTCCTGAGCTTCATTTCCCCAGTTCATTTGCTCTTTGAGAGTCCAAATTCAAAGTCCTGAAATATATTCCAGTTTCAACTTCTTCCGTTTGGTATTCCATAGTTCCTCCAGTTGATAAAAAGTCTATAGTTGTTTTCCAACCCAACCACCAGTGGGTCTACATCATTCATTGGCAATTGAAGGCTACTTTGACTTTCCCCAAGTAGCTAAACACTGATTTGAGCCAGATCCTTGGCCAACCAGTGGTTCAAGTCAATATTGCACCGCATTTGGCAGTTGTTGAGCTGTAATTGTGTTGTGTTTTAAATACGGTCTCACTATTTGGCAGGCTGTGTTTGTGTCTGTATGGAATCCGTTTTAAGTCCATGCTTACAGGATATCCTGAGTACGGCCAGCTCCCGTAGTGCGAAGATCGCAGAACTTGATGGCCCCCTACGACTGCAATGGCTGATGGGAAATGTAGTTCATGGGAGCTTATTTGGCAAAGATCAAAGACGTTTCCAGTTATTATAAAAAGATTTCCAGTGTGTCTCTGCTATATCCTGTGTGTCTCCACCCTGACTCTCAGTTTTGTGGTTGCTCCTGGGACTTTGGCAGCAATTCAGAGTCTTTGGTCTTCTTCAGGACATGACCCTGTTTAGAGGATAGAGATTGATTAGATTTCACTTTAAAATTTTAAAGTTTGGTGAAAGCTGCAGTGTGTCATTTCCGCACCACTAACGTTATCAATCTGAATTGCAATCTATTGAGTGTTCTCATCCAACGAGGTCTAAAACACAAAAAAATATTATTTTTGCAATTCTCTCTGGTGACTCTAGTTACGCAGAAATGACACAGCTGCATGTTTCAATAACCATACTATAATATTAGCATTACATTATCATCGCTCTCATGGAGGCCTTGCTCATCCTCTTCCGATGTTTCCGCCGCCGCTTCCGCGGGGGTTGGAGAGGAGGCGGAGTCTGTGGGGCTGAGGGGGCGGTGGGAGGAGCGCTCGGCACTATGGGATAATGAAGAAAACAGAAGACAAATGGAATGCGTTAGGAGGGTTTTAGGATCAGCGATGAAACATTAACCTCATGGTAGCCATCATAATATTAGCATCACATTACTTTGTTGACCCTTGACTTTATATGCTACCTCTGACGTTAAAGAAATGGAAAGAATAACAGGAAGCATAAGTTACTAATCACAATACAATGTGTACACACACACACACACACACACACACTGACCTATTTTTTGTGTGCTTGTCTGTTGTTGGCTAACTGCTTGCGTTGTATGTTGGTGAAGCTGATGGTGTCGGTGGTTTTGGTGACGGAGATGATGTTGTGTTTCTGGCTGCTGCTCCCTTTCCTGCATATTTTGATTATTTGCTTCTGATTGGTGGTGGTGGTGATGTTTTCTAACTTCTGATTGGTCAGAGTGATGACTTAGCACTTCAGATAAGCCACTGGATTGGCCGATCACCTCAACGTGGCTGTAAGTGCGACTAAAAGTGTCTAATTGGCTACTGTGTGGCATGCTGTGCCCTGATTGGACGGGATTGTGGGAAGCATTGTATTTTGGTTGCTGTGGTGTCGTTTTATCCTGTGGTTGTTGTCGTTCTGGCTGTTGATCCTCTTGCAGATGTTTGTCGCCACTGTATTCAGATTTCACCTCCTCAGTTTGTGTTTCGTCACTCATCATGTGTGGATCTCCTAATGTGGTTTGTCTGGTGGGAACATCTCCTCCGCTCACATAAACTGCTGTGTGTGTGAGAGTATGTTGGTACGGGCTTTGTCGGTAGCCCTGTGTGTGTGTGACGGTGTTTTTGGACTGCCATTGTAGTTCCTGACTCTCTTTATCCTCCAAATGGAGCCTTTGATTATGTTTAAGTTCGTCATGGCGATGTAGTTCCTCTTTTGATTGGGTCTTTGGTAGCGTTACTTTAGGGTGGAGTCTGGGCGGAGGAAGAGGTGTGGTCTGGAGCCGTGGGCTGAGCGCAGAAATGCGTAATTGACAGCTGCAAGTCACATGGTCCTCCACAGGTATGACGACCTTCTCATAGACTGGTCGTCGGTTGATATACTGGATTTTCGTCATCTAGACAAACAAAAAGAGATATCAAAGTAATGCTAACCATTCATTCCTGAACACAATAACACTGTTCCATTTCTAATTAGATTGAACAATTTTTATGTTAACATGTTACTAAGCTAACAATGCGAAACTAATTTGAACAGAAATTGACTATTTAACCCCAAATTTATACTGTGTATTTTTATGCAAATTTGTATTTCGCATTGTTAGCTTAGCAACATGCTAACATGAAAATAGTGGAGTCTAATTAGAAATTGACTATTTAACCCCACATTTATACTAATTAGACTCCACTATTTTCATGTTAGCATGTTGCTAAGCTAAAAATGGGATACACTAAACAGTGTTGGGGAGTAGATAACTAAAAGTAGCGACGCTACTAACTAACATTTTCAGTAGCTTGACAGTAGCTCAGTGGCTTTTAAAACAGTGTGGCTTTTTCAGTGGCTAACTACTTTTTACAGCAAGTAGCGGTTTATCGCAACAAAAAGCTACACTACGTTTTGCTCAATGGATTGAAGCAGCACAACGTCATCTTCTTATTAGATTACAAACTAAAATTGTGCGTGACTGCTATCTCTTGTTTCATCGCGCATCTTGTTGCTTTACGGTTATTGAGACGAGATCGTCTAATGATTATGTAAAGGAAGGAGTGGGTTGATATCTCACATGAATCAACTAGTAAAGGTTACACTAGTAAAGGTTAGTAAACGTTTGCAAGTAATTTATACAAACTTCAATCACATACAGTCGAATAATGTCCTTTGTTAATTGATTAACTATCCTGCTTTATTGCACTCTATATCAATTGTCTGTTTTTGATTTTATGATGACACGCCGTAGTTTAATCCGTCCCAGCACAGCTTTAGCAAAGCATCTGTCATTGATCTGTCAATCTGTCATCTGTCCGCACATAGGACATGACATAAAAACATACATTTTGGGTAAATAGCGTATTTCTAATTAGCCTTAACTATGTTAACAAGCTAAAAATATAATACACTAATGAGCATAAAAATACACAGTACAATAAAATAACGGTAAAATAGTGTATTTGTAATTAGATTTAACAATTTTTTTGTTAGCATGTTGCTACTAACAGAGTGACACACGAATAAGTATACAAATGTAGTACACACAAATACTGGGTAAGATACTATATTTGTAACTAGTTTTTTTTTTTATTGACATTTTAAGTTATTGAATGAAAAATTTGTCAATTTTTAGTTTTAAAGTCCCCCTGCAGTGAAAATCAAGCAATAATGTTGTTTATATGTTTACGTGGTGTTTTTAAAGTGCTTTAAGACAAACCATGTGCCAATTCATAAGTCAACACCATTGTGGAGTATTTTCTCCTCAGTGAATCCTGCAGTGAACCAAAAACGCAGTTTGAAATCGCTGGTGTTTCTGACGTCACAAACTACCTTGTAACCAATCACGTCAACGAGTGGATCTCTGAGCTGGTGTGAGTGAGTGGAGGCGGGGCTAATTTGCATATTCATAGAACCGCGTATACTAAACGAAGCAAAGGTAGTTACATTCATAACATACATACATAACACAAGTTATTTTAAAGCATTACAAAAGAAAATCAAGGAAAAACCTTTTAAATATGTAATTTTGGTGATCAAAGATGAGTTTTAGGGATACAATTGACAACAAGTGGACTCTTGACCACCATCTTGTTGGATCGAATTTTGCCAAAAGAAATCTTTTAAAGTAACACCAAGTAACTTTTCCTCTTTGGTCGCCCTACTGGTTGGAAACTAAATTGTCCATTACCGCTGTCTTAAATAATTTATCCTACCGTCGCACGCACACTCGCTGTTTATCCAGCACCGGCTTTAGAATGAACGATGTCCACAGACAAGGTAAAGTATGTTAAATGATTTCATGAAAGGATGATGTATTGCGACATCAGAAACGAAGAAAAACGAAATAATGACTATTGTAGCGCTTGACGTAAAGCAGTCGAATTTTGTAGTTCTTTTTGTGGTCGGGTTCCTACCCGAACCCCGAAGTTACACAGTGCCACTGAAAGCGATACAGACCCCGTCAGGCGATGGCAGAAGTGCCTTTCACCCTGTTACGACTTGATGAACCACTGATAAGATTTTGGAAACATTATTTTAAGGTAAACAATGTTACATAGTGTTGCTTTAAGGCATTATTATAGTGCCTTATAATATATTTTAGAATACTTTGCTGTTGTTCAGAAAGGGCTAAAAGTCATTAAAACTGTAAATATTGTAAACTTGCAAATGAATACCTCTAAACGTCTTGTTTCAATGATGACTGGCACGCATTGTACAGTGCGTGTGTTACAGCAGCCTGAACACCGCTGCACTTCCACACACGAAGGCCATAACAGGAAGTTGGCGTTACGTCGGTCCAGCATCGCACGGGTCACTTCCATAACTTCTGTTCTCACCTTGCACATGGCCTGCTGTGCCACCTGAACACCTGTGACAGAGATAGAAAAGACAGTGGTTGATTTAATGTTTATCATTCCCAAATTGCAGAAGCCAACCTGAATGGAAGTTAGACAAACCAGACTTACACAAGACTACAGACAAACACTATAACTCACCCTCTCAGCTCTGTCAGAGTGTGTTTGTGTGTACAGACGCAAGGCGCTCTTGACTGAAAGTGAGCACTCAGAGAGAGAGAAATAGATCGAGTACATGTGCGAAAGAAGCGTGGGTGGTAAAATTGAGCTTTGAAACTTGTGTGTGTGTGTTTGAGGGTGACCTAAGGACATGTGGCGAGACAGAATCAATCATAGAGACGCAACAGCAGACTCCAGGCTCATATACGCACATCTCACACACTCGCACAAACACACAACAAAGCCACAACACCATTGTGAAATATAGATGCCACAGTGTCTGAAAATAATCACCACAGACTGGAAATACATTGAAAGTCTGCAAGAGGACAAAGATGAAGAGACGGGAGTGTGGAAAAGAGACAAAGAGAGGAAGGGAGGGAATGCTAGAAGACTTACTAAGGCTTCTGGGAAGACGTTTGTGTGTTGCGTTAGAGTGCATCTCATTCTGGGGTATCTCATCCTCTTCCTCTGAAAATAAAAGACAAATTGAAGGAGTGTTCAAAAATATGAAACATCGTTCAGCAATTTGGGTAGTTAGTTGACTTTAGTTATCTCTATAGTTATTGTTCTTGATGTGATCAGGCCTTACGTCTGGTCTAGGAATGTACAGATCTAGATATTTTCAAAATATTACTTGCATATGGGTTATTTTCTCCGTTTTCTTCTCATTTTCTTGTATTTTTGAATTTCAGTGTTTTTGTTTTTTAAAGAAAGACTGTTTTGTTTATCAGGATGAAATCAGACATATATTTTCACCTGTTGGAAAGATACTTTAGTTACGTAGTGTAAAAATACACCCACTCAGACATTAGTGAAGTGACCAATCACAGTCAGCTTTTTTCATATTACACTATACACTGTTTGTTGCATTGTTAACCTGTGTATATGACTGTAAACCTGTGCTTTGTCTCTGCATTTGTTTGTGTCTCTGTATGTCTCATACTAAAGACCCGGAGTTACCATTTGAATACTCTTGATTCCTCTTGCCGTAAATCTGATCAAGGCCTGTCAATGTAGTGAGTGTAATGAGAGACTGGTATTATAGTCCTCGTAGTAAGGGTCAGAACATTGTTAAAGCTGGCGAAAATGCACACACACATACAGAAACAGAGGACTCTGGTATAGGGAACAATAGTGTAGCCTTGTGTTTGTGTCCCTTCTGTAAACTTAGAGCTGGACTGGGCTCAAGGTCACTGCTATTGTGCCTGTGAGGGGCTATACACGGCCCATTCATGTAAATATTACCATTATCCACATGCACGCACACACACACACACACACACACACACACACACACACACACACACACACACACACACACACACACACACACACACACACACACACACACACACACACACACACACCACACACACACACACACACACACACACACACTGCATTCCAGACCCCTCACTCTTTCCTGCCTCACCTTCCTACTTCAGCACACCCCAGAAAACACACACATTCCACAAATGACGAGACGTTTACTTGTTTGAAGTAGTTCTGATATGGGGTTTTCAATGACTGATGATTATATGTAGAGAGTAAGGCAGCCAATGCACGATAAAAAGCCAATATGTAATAGAATAAATAACTATGCAACCAAATATACTCTGCAACCAAATTTCATGTGTCATTTGCAATGAGTATAAAGTAAATACCAACATTTTCATAAGTAAATGGCAAATTTATAATAATAAAAAATACTATATAAAAAATTAATTTTTTATATAATATATAAAATGTGTGTATATTTTTTTATATAATTTTTGCTTTTCAAATATTTAATGGTGATTCTGGAAACATTTTGGTCAGATATTGTATTATATATATATATATATATATATATATATATATATATATATATATATATATATATATATATATATATATATATATATATATAATGTGAATATGGCAATATCTGAAATCCTTGTCCTTGTGGGGAAAACAGCTTATAAATCATGCACAATGTTTTTTTGAAAATGTAAAAATGCAGATTGTTGTCTGTGATGGGTAAGATTAGGGGTAGGGTTAGTATAAGGGATATAGAATATACAGTTTGTACAGTATAAAAATCATTGTCATCATTGTCTATGGAAATTCCCCATAAAACATGAAAACCCACGTGTGTGTGTGTGTGTGTGTGTGTGTGTGTGTGTGTGTGTGTGTGTGTGTGTGTGTGTGTGTGTGTGTGTTGTGGTATCTGTTAAAGATATGGGACCAGCTTTACCTACGGATTCTACGTCTAGAAGTCTCTTCAGATCATCTACGGATGCGATCGGGCTGTTCATCACTAAATCCACCAGAGATGGAGGAAGAAGGTCACCCTTATGAAGAGAGAGAGAGAGATGGTCAAACAGGTTTCTGAACAGACACTCACCTGTCTGGGTCTGAATTTCAATAACATACACGCAACCATGTCTAGCCGACGTATTCAGTGCAATAACAGACACCTGAGCACAGACATACGGCACGTGCTGCAGAGTTACAGAGAGCTTGTGGAGAGTGGCTGTCCTTTATTAAGCTGCATTACTCATAATCAGGTCAGTGTGTGTGTGATGTGGTCAGTGTCATGCGGCCGACACACAATGGGAAAATAAATACAGAAATAAATCATATTGCCATAACCAACCATCCATTTTTCACCTCCACACAGAGTTCCTTACATATATAAATCATTGGCCAAATCAAAAATCATACAGGCATAAAATCATTGGCCACCTTAATCTCTAGATTCCCGCCGAATTGTGCTACTTTTACACTTTTGCCTCTGGGTTGTTTTTTAGTCGAAGGGTTGAAGCCCTTGGAACTCTATTTTTACTGCCTGGAACACAATTTTTATCCCCCAGAACGCGCTTGGGCTATTTTTTGGCAGTGATTGGGCAGGTTTTGAATAGCAATTGGGCTGATTTTGTTACGCAAAACTGGCAACCCTGCTGTAGATATTGGCATCAGCCATTGAAAAACCCTTATACCGTGATCTGTCTGAATTCTCGATTCTGATTGGCTGGAAGGTGTGCAATAAAACCACACAGATCTAACAGATAGACATATCCTTCTGGTGTGCACTGCAAACATCAATAACAGCTTTAAGTTGTCAATGTTGGCAAATGACCATGGTATAAGCGGGATAATCCACGGCTAGCTGTGCATTAAATGATTTTAATGCACTTTGGTTCAGGCGATTGAATGCTTGTATCTATGCCAGATAGATGTTTAAATGTGCGAAATGTATAAGAAATCTATTCATAACTCACTTATGTGATGCATTCTCAATGTGGCCACAAGGGGCACTATTACGAGACCTTCTGTAGCCCCGCCCCCTTTCCGTCTTCCAGTTTTTATGTCCAAAGCATGAAGGGAGGATCTTACAGATTTATGAATGAACCGCTCGTTTTAAAATCTTCCCGGTCTACTGACATTTGTTCCACTTCAAACGTTACAATGCTCATGATAACGTTCGTTAACTCTACAATAAGTAAATCCACTTCACTAGCTAATTACTCTTTGACAGTGATGCCATACAGAGCTACTGCAAAAACTGAAGTTCAAACACAATATTCTAAAGATGGCAGCACGCTTGTTTCTCTAGTGCATAGGTTATATAGGGTCATATACAGTCAGTCATCTACAGTTATGTTTTTCAAGTCAAATACAGTAATGGCGGAGTGACAGTTTGCAATCATAACAAGAGGATTTACATCTATATAACCCCTCAGGTCCTACTCGCCCTGTTCTGTGTGGGCGTTGAACCCAGTTCTCCAGCGTGGGAGGCGGGCGCTCTAACAAGGAGGCTAAAAACTTCAGTCTCTAATGTCAGTCTACTCTTACTAGCTGGCCTTCGTAACATATAGAATCCTTAAAGGTACAGTACCAATAACGTTATTCATTTAAGTATTGGGGTACAAAAACAGTCATGGAAAACTAAATTATGACTGTATCTGGTGCAAAAATCCCCCTAAAGACCCGTTCACACCAAGGACAATGACTAAAAAGTTAACCGTAACAATAATTAGTGTCCAAATGCACAAAAAACGTTCCATTTATTATAAACGCACTCCCGTTTTATTGTCCTGCCACTTTAAATGCTCAAGCTCTTTCGAGTCAGGTAGATTCTGATTGGCTGTCAATATTTGTATCATTCATCAGCTGAAAAAAATATAATTCTTAAAGTGATTACAACGATTACAATCGTTAAAATTGTGGTGTGAACTCTGCGATTTTAATACGTGTGTGAAGAAGTGCATGTCAGAGTAAAACACACATAAACTAAAGCAGTATATCACCCACTGTCAAGTGTAGCGCTGTAACATCAACTGATCCCATTAGGATGACATCACTCCCATTTGCTACATGCCATAATGAATCATGAGATGCAGGAATGCCAATAGTTCATCCAGGGGAAAATTTGAGGAGGAATGGGGTATAATTATCGCACACACACAACGAAACTTTATAGGCCGGCCACATGGCAGTCAGCCATTACTGAGTTCAGACATAAAGAAATACTGTATCCATGGAGTGACACCCACACCTGAACATACACATAGGTCGAAAAAACAAATGTATTGAAAGGAGGATGGAAAAAACCCGGATTTGATTTTTTTTTTAAAGTCTGCGCAAGCTTCAATAATCATGCTTACATAGAAAGAGAGAGATTAAATATTATATGAAAGGATAAGCACAAGCACAATAAGGTCGATCCATCTTCCATTTTCCAAAACTGAGTCATTAATTCGATGCACATCTGAGCACGCTCTTCTCAGGTGTTCGGCTCGGCTTTCATCCGCTTGAATCCTGAGTCATGTCTGCAAAAGCAATTTCGATTTTTTTTAATCCCTCGGGCCGTGACACACGCCTAATGAGAGCGACTCAAAGCCCAATCATCTTATGCCATTCCATCCACACGTCTGTACCGTGCCGCCTAGATTATTCCTCTCTTATATAACTTAAACACAAGACTTATGATGCATCAGCTGGAGGACCAAAATCCCATCAGCTGTGACCTTTTAAACTCCGAATCAGAGTGCTCTGTTTTAGAGGGTAGGCCTAACATACGGTTTATGGGTTTTTTGAAGGTTTGCCGATGATGCAATGGTGATATTCAAGAGACGGATTACAGAAACATCACAAGGGGATTTAGGTCTTATAGTGTGTGTGTGTGTGGACGGCAATAAATGTGCATGTCATAAAGACCTTTGCATAAAGGTCAGGACACATGTGAGAATATCAGCGACCCAAATCAAGATATATTAATGATTCGGCTGAATCTGTTCTATTAGAGAACGAATGTTTTGTTTCCCCGACATTAACGAATTTTCTATATTTCATGATGGAACGCTTCTCCGCCATGGACTGAATTTTCCTGCAATCAATGTTTTTATTTTTAAGCCATGTGTCCACTAAAGCGTTTTTAGTCAGTTGAGAGGCTATATGTGCTATTATACGGAAGATCCGCGGAACTGTTACTAGTATATGATTTTGCAAATAAGTTTGTTTCTGATAATAATTTTTTTGGTCAAAATGTAACGTACTTGCTCTAGCTCTAGTTTTGGTTGAAGAAGAGATTTGCTTGTTGTCATTTTTTGTCATTGTACAAGCAGGATGTGGCAATTGGTCAGTGTTGTATTTGTCCCGCCGCTCCTCCACTGTGATTGGACGGATGAGTAAAGAGTGACGAGTGCTGTTTTACGCAAAGTTGAACATTTTTCAACTCTCAGCAACTGGTAAAAAAACAGCCTCGTCACACTGCTGGCGTTTTAAAAATGTGGCGCTCCCACTGAAAACAATTGGACTAGCCTCAGGAAAAAAAAATGTATGGTGAACACACAGCCTTAAGGCCTGTTCACACCGGGACGAATTTCGCGCGCGTTATTCGCCGACGTTTAACGCCTCGTGACTAAACAAAGGGCGCCAATGTGAGTGTTCACACCGACGCGTAAAACGCCACGCGTAAAAGAGTCATTTTTAAAAAAACGCCTCGGGTTCGTTTTTTTAGTTTGACGCGCCGCGTCAAAAACTATCCGACCAATGAGATTGGCGCTTTTGCTCACGTGTCTGGAGCTTCTGAAGTTACAGTAAAACACAACTTGGGGGCGCTCAAACACAAAACAGTCTTGGCGAGCACACATACGTAATGGCAAAGAAGATACACAGCGTCCGTCTACTACTACACTCTGCCGGGAAGAAATAAGACGAGGAAGATGCAAGGCCAGATGAATGTAGAGCTGCTGGTCTTGTTGGTGTCAATATAAAGAGACACAAATGAGAATAAAGAACTGTATGACAAACTTGCTCTCTTCTTCTGAGTGACAAGCGAGTGTCAGAAGCACTTTGTGGACCGGGGTATTTCTGTACATTAAGCGCCATCTAATGTCAGGGAATGAATTTGCATGTTCACTCGGCTCATCGTCAGCGAAAAAACGCTTGGGTGTGAACACAAAAAACGCGTTGAAAAACGGTGACGAATAACGCGAGCCGATATTCGTCCCGGTGTGTACGAGCCTTAGGCTCAAGGTTTTTTACTGGTCAACGAGAGATGAAGAATATTCAACTTTGGGTAAAACAGCGCTCATTACTGTCACTACTCAGCCGTCCAATCAGAGTGGAGGAGGGGCGGGACAAATACAACACTAACCAACCGTCACATTCTGCTTGTATAATGATAACAAACGACAACAACAAGCACATCTCTTCATCCAAAACGAGTGCCAGAGCAGTTCATTGCATTTTTTATATTCAGAAATAAACTATTTGCGAAAAGCAGATACTATTAAAGTAACACCAAGTAAATTTTCCTCTTTGGTCGCCCTACTGGTTGGAAACTAAATTGTCCATTGCCGATGTCGTAAATAATTTAGCCTACCGTCGCACGCACGCTCGCTGTTTATCCAGCACCGGCTATAGAATGAACGATGTCCACAGACAAGGTAGAGTATGTTACATGATTTCATGAAAGGATGATGTATTGCGAGATCAGAAACGAAGAAAAACGGAATAATGACTATTGTAGCGCTTGACGTAAAGCAGTCGAATTTTGTAGTTCTTTTTGTGCAGGGGTTCCTACCCGAACCCCGAAGTTACATAGTGCCAGTAAAAGCGATACAGACCCCGTCAGGCTATGGCAGACGAGTCATTTAACTTATTTTAAGTCGATGTACCATCACAAGGGTCTTGGAAATATATTATGAAGGTTGAAAAACTACTTAGTGTTACTTTAACAGTTCCGTGGATATTCCGTATCATAGTACATTGTATATATCGCGTCTCAACTGAAAAAAACGCTGCGCCACCAAAGTGCTCTCAAATGCCCACAGCAAGACGTTTTCAGAAGAGCGCTGGCTAGCTTTAGTGGACACACCATTATACAGTAGGGGGCGCTATGGCATCTTTTGAAAGAGTACAGAATCTTTAGATCAAAACACAGGCGAAAAAGAGGCAGAAACAAGCGATAGAAGCATTGCTTATGCACATGTAAAACTGCCTAATGTGTTATGAATAAAATATCGACCCATGACGAGGTCTAGATCTGTGAAGCTTTGGGGGTGTTGATGGACTCAGTCTGCTCCATCTGTGTTTTGATCATCATATGAATATGATTAGTCTTTGACAAAACACTATTTTCTCAGCTTTTTGTTCAAAATGTTGCTTTTTTTTGTGTTGATAAAAAAAGTATGCATAAAGCTAGCAGAGGCTTTGTTATTTCGATATATTGCATGTTCAGATATCCATACAACAAAATATTCTGGGAGCCATGAAAGTTTTGTGAAAATTTTCCAAAATGCTGACAACTTAAAAAAAATTTTTTTTAAAAACACTGGTGGGGAAAGAGTTAATGGCGAAAAATGATATATGGCTGATGGAAGAGCATCACATTGAAATGTAGACTTGAATTATTACACATATTTGCACAAATAACAATAGCTGAACATTTGAATTAGGGTTGGGCAATCGGACGATTTTTATATCGTGATTGATTTTGAAGATGTCCACAATCTTTCAAGCGAATCGTAGAATCATAATCTTTAAGCGAAACACGGTTGAGCAAAGTATACTTGGGGTTTCAGAAGCCTAATGCAAATACCTGCTGCGGTCAGTGTCATTAATGTTAAACAAAAGACTAAATCACTCACTGCTTTTGACTGTTGTTATTATTATTATTATTATTTGACGATGGTTTAATGCAATACTGTGTTAGGCTTGTTTCAGTCTCGATAGTAGCTACATCTCAAAATTGGGAAGATCTTCTTTGAAACCTTAATCAGACTTCAACTATGACTTCTAACCAAGGTGTCGAAAAAAATTCTATTTAGACTTTTCCTAGTCTGGAAAATATGATTTCAATTTTTTTTTTAATTTAATTATTGGCATTTATGGTTCCATCGAGAACTTTTAACATGGAATATTCACATAATACCAGATCACTGAATGGTTCTTTGAGGAACTAAAAACCCTTCTTCTTTAGCATCAATGAAAGAAAAAATAACCGTACTATGACCTTTATTTTTACTAGTGTACAGAGGACCTCCTATAGGAACACAGCACTATTTTAATACGGCTAAAGGCGAAGGCCTACTGTAGTGTTAAATGGACAACATAATTGGGGTTTAAGCCGTGACAGTGATGCTCTTGGACTGAGTGATGGTTTTGGCAGTGGAGCATCTGGGAATCCATCCAACGCACATTAATGCTGGCAACACGAACTGTGGATTTGTTTGAGTTTAGAATTGCAGACATAAACAAATACAGATAGCTTAAGCATCAAATCTAGAAGAGTTTCTCTGTTATCGGGGTCCTGAAGAGTGGGGGCCCTCCACTTTGGGGCCAGCACACGCAGTCAGGCGTGCTAATGAGGGCATTTGTTACAGTTTGCTTAAATTTCATCCTCGAAATCAAGACAGTTAAAAGTGATCTGTGAATGCAGCTATTGTTAAACGAGACATATAAATTAAACTCCAGCAGAGACAGAGAAACCGAGCGTGACGTCAATCAGGTGAAGCTTACCTGCGCGCGACCAGACCGCAGGCACGCCGCGAGCGCCGCGAGCACCAGCAGCAGAAGCCGCGAGCTCATCATGCGCGCACATCCAACTGTCTCTCTCTCTCTGTGTCAAACACACACACACACACACACACACAGTGGCTCTCAGCTGCAGGAAAGTTTATTCCAGAGGGGTTGAGTCACTTTGAACACCGCGCCAGCTGATCCTTTTTGACATTTAACGCCGTATCAGAAATCTCCAGTGTGGAAATTAAGTGTTCAAGTGAAATAAAACGCATATTAATGAAAAAAACACACACAAAAACTCCACTTCAGTTTAAAATATCAGCTTTAAACATCCAAGCAAAATATGTCCAGTGTGTTGACTCCAGAAAATAGCCCATGCGTAACTATTCCAGCGCTGCAAGTGTGCAACTTTCCCTGGTAAGTAAGCAGCGGCTGTGCGCGTGCGATAGCGTGTTTCTCAGGTGCTGCTTTAATGCCGCGCTGTGCACTTCGCTCTGGCTTCAGCCTTAAACAACAAACCACGCCCCCTGCGCTCTGATTGGCTCTCGGCCCGCTCGAGGCTGGACTGATGCTTCCATATAAGGCAAGTGATTAGGAGCGATTCTGCATGGATGAGGGTGGCTCTTCATACATGACCTGACATTCTCAAAGTGTGACTTTTATTTAAAAAAGAAAAAAGGCAACAGTTTTCCCACAGCCACCTGTTCTGTCTTGTTTCACTGGAGGTTATGGCAAATAGTTGTGAACTGGGAAGTCACACTGCATTGGACAACCCAAACTGATGATGATGGTGGTAACATAAATGCCTGAATCTCATGAAACCTGCAAGAATGTGTCTGGATATTATATTTCACCCCAAAATAATAGAAAAATTCTCATAATAATGTATTTTTCTTAAAGAAAATGAATCTTATTTTAGGACCATTACGATTTTGTTTGTATTCTACATTTGTGACATTATTTTCATAACAATTAATCATGTTTCCTTCCCAAATTCTCATAACTATAATCTGAAAATGTCTCATCGCACACACACAAAGTGAAATATTATTTCATTTGTAAAGTTTTTACAAAAATAGTGTTTTTGCACCGTTAAAATTGGTTGTACTTCATTTAATGCTGATAAAAAAAATAAAAAAAGATCAATAAGCAATAATTGTGACATCAAATGTGATCTTTAAAATCACTTAATATATATATATATATATATATTACATTATTATTAATAATTATTATTAATATCATTAATAATTATTATTAATAATAACAAATTTTAACATTTTGAAATAATTAAATATTAAATACAATAATGAATATTATTACTACTACTACTACTAATAATAAAAAATTATAAGCTAATAATAACTTAATACTAATAATTATTATAATTATCATTATTAGCAGGCTAGTATTAATAACAATGATAAAAATACTATTATTTTTAATTTTTCACATTTAATTAATCAAAGACATACAGATATGCATACACTGTAAAAAATTATTTTCATGATTTGTTATCACAACTTTTTATATTTTGTCAAATCAACTTAGATAATTAATTCACATAACATAATATTTTGAGTTTCTATTTATTAAACTAATCTCCTTTGTTGTATTAACTCAAAGTTTTAATTTCAATTAACTCAAAATTTTAAGGCAACCAGGTAACTTACTTTTTTAAGTTAATCCAACTTTTTTTTTTACAGTGTATGCATATATCGTTTGATTAAGAAATATGACTCATACCCAATTTTGTCAAGCTTCGTGAGAATCGTCCGATAAGATGTTAGGAAAACATTAGTTTGATGATGTTTGTTACCATTCATATCTTTTCAGATATAAATATTGCCCAACAGAGAAACAAAAAAAGTGAAATGAATCAGCAAATCGACTGATTTCACAATTTTTTGTTTTGTTTCGGGATTTCCAGTTGAAAGATGACATCATAAAAACTGAAGTCATCTCTTGAGAGACCAAAGGCCCGATCACACCACGATCAATAACTATAACCATAACTATATTAGCACACTGAAATCCTCCACCCATCTCACTGTGTTTGCCAGCTTTTCCGCTTTCAGGGAATACCGTACATCACATATCCCGGGAGGTCAGAGGTCACTGGGACACGGCGGCCCCCCTTTGCTGCAGCAGCAGGAAGTGACACGGGCGTTTGAGCGTCTCTAGGGGGCTATTTTTAAACCCGCTGACCTTTTCTGTCCACAGCAGCGAGTGATTGACATGGCGCACGTTATTGTGAGTTGCAGGAGTTACTGATCACCTGACCTGACACAAAAATGACAGTTCTTTACAATGGACAGATCAAGTGCAGCGCGATTCAGAGACGAGAGAGAGATGGAGAAGAAGAGAAACAAGAGATTTTACCTGAAATGTTTATTTACACGTGCCGTTTGCGTTGTTTTATTGCTTGCCCTTGTGAAAAACAAGTGCGCTTAATTGTATTGAATGTGTACTTGTAGTACACTTTACTTGTAGTGCACATTCAAGTACTTCAAATCTGACAAAGTATATTTTAAAAAAAAACTGTATTGCAAACAATATAATATCAATGAAATAAAAGGCCACTTAAGTGTACTTAAAGAATACACTTTCATGACTCTGTTTGGTAACACTTTATGTGTTATCTACACTCTTAAAAATGCTGGGTTGTTTTAACCCAACTTTGGGTCAAATATGGTCAAACCCAAATGTTGGGTTAAAAATTTAATTTAAAAATGTAAATGTAAGGTTTGTCCATATTTGACCCAAAGTTGGGTTAAAACAACCCAGCATTTTTTAGGGTGTAAAGTAATAACAGTAAATATGCACAATTACATGTAAATAACACTAAACTAATCCCAGACTGTATGTACTGAATTATTATATCATATATAAATAGCCTATATAATTACACTGTAACAAGGGCACCTTACAATAAAGTGTCATCTTGAACAAACACACTTAAGCACACTTTTAAAAAGTGCACTTTGTAATAATGTCAAATTAAACATTTTCATTTAAAGCACATTTTAAATCGTTTTAATAATATTTTCAGCTTTAAAGTATACACTTATTTTTAAGTTTACTTACATAACATTAATTCGATATAACGTTTAAAGTTAATATATTTGAAATGTACACAATTACAACGCCATCATTTCAAAGGTGTAATTACAAATAAATCAAGTTTTAACAGAGATGAAATTAAAGTTTATTTTAGTTTAGCATGAATGCTTGTCAGTGCGTAATTATGAGATTACATATAAAGATGTACTTAAGTCATACACTTAAATGGGTGAAAAAGTAATGTTAAGTGCAACTAACTGCATTTAATTGTTGATAACATGCATTAAGTGTCCAAAAATATTCAGTTCACACAAGTATATTATTTCTGTAGAAGTATCTTTTTAAGTATGCTGAAGTGTATCTTTTAGTAAATCGCTCTCGTGTAAACGTACCCTAAAACATGACCACAAAATCTCGAACTTGTGGTCTTGAAGAGAAACTTGAACCTGACTTCACCCCTGACCTCAGGTGACCTTTACTGGTTTATTGTCACCGAGGGGTTACAGTATTCTGTAGTGTACTGTAAAGTAGTATATAGTCATGCAAAAACAAATATAAGGTGATGTCATAAAGATAAAAACATCTGAAAAACAGTATTAGTCACTTGTGACACGTAATGTCAGAGTGTTCCAGTGTCTGTGCTGTGCAGACGGTCAGGCCTGGTGTGTGTGTGTGTGTGTGTGTGTGGTCACTGCTCTCTGTGCAGATTATGTCCTGTCTGGTTGTCTGATTTGATTGATAAAGCCAATTTTCATCCTCCATTAGATGGCCAGCCAAAATTCCTGAATTCAGTGTGCAGGCTTTGAAGAACGGCTCCCGCCCCTCCCCAACCGCCCTCCACCCCGCTAGCGCCCGGTTCTGCCTTTCCTTCGCTCTCAACAGAGGTCACTGCAAGAATCCAAGTTTTTCAAGGAATTTTTCAGTGAAATCCAATCTGAAAGGGAGGGTCTGCCACAGAGCACAGATGCTTGAATAAGGCAGGATTGGGGACACAAATGTAACATTTATAGTTAATATCTCATAGTGAATACGCACTATGAAAATGTAAATCAATTATGATTGCATAACCAAATTTATAATAAAAAATATTATAAGAAAATATTATAAAAAAATATTATAAGAATAAGATTCTTATTATAAAATCTATTTGTATTTAACAACAACATTAGAAATAATATAAATTGTAATTGTTATTATTAAATAAAAATATAATAATAAATGTTATGATTACTAATATTATAAATTAGCCTATTATGATTTATTTATTATTGTTTTTGTTATTAAACAAGATAATAATAATTATAATAACCATAATTATTATTAAATAAAAATACAATAATATACATTTTATTGTTGTTTTATTTTTATTTTATGATAATAATAATAATAATAATAATAATAGTAAATTATGATTATTTGTTATATTAAATTCAAAAGATAATGATAATATTATTAATAATAATATTGTTATACTTTAACAACACTCAATAATAGTAATAATAATTATTATAAAATAAAATACTATAATAATAATAATAAGTTTTTATAGTTGCTAAATAAAATAAATATTTTAAATAAGTTATTAGGTATAATAACAATTAAATTAAAAGGTATAACAACAACAAAAATAGTAATAATAATAATTATTATATAAAAATACAATAATAAAATGATAATTAGTCAAATAATTATTTAAAAAAAACTTAAATAATAAGTTTTAAAAAGTAGTTTAATTAATTGTATTAGTTGTATTTGTGGTGGGAACAGAATTGCAATTATGAAATACATATATATAGATTTTTATTCTGAAGGATACACGAACTGCTGGGGAATTTCAGGCTTGATCTCCTGATTGTCTGGGAGTTTTGACTGAACAATGGCGAGCTCATGGCCTCCATGCTGTGAAGTTCGCTCTGGTTTCGTTCTCAACCCACTTCTTTTAAAACTGAAGGGTGGCAGTGGGAACAGAGGGAGGGAGGGGGCCTGTCGAGAGAAACGGCAAAACGGACGGGTGGGTGCGAGGGGGGGGGCATCTGTTTGTGCATTGTATGTGTTTTCCCGAGTCAACAGCAGAGGAAATGAACACAGCAGCTAAATATACAAACATCACAATGAGCTAGCGAATAGCAGCTGCACGCGGGAAGACTAATGCAATGAGTATAATAGCAGATGAAGACAGCCAGCGGATATGAGGATCTGGTAACGAGTGCGAACAGATAGATAGACGGATGGATGGATAGTTTGATGATGTTGAACTGGAGGTCAAGGAGAGAGTGGAGAGCCAGGTGAATGAAACGCTATGCCTTCGGTTGCTAACAGTAACACTGTGTTTAGGTGTTTGTATGTGATCATCATAGCAGCAGGTCATAAGGGAATCACCGTTCCAGGCTGGAGGAGAAAACAGGAAGCTGTGCTGATGTTTTTTTCCTCTAACTAGTGTTAATGTGGACCTGAGGTTCTGGACTCGACCCAGTGGTCATAGAAAGCCACAGAAAGCATCACTGTGTTCCTCTCGCTGACCTGGACAGAATCATTACCATTGCAGCGGTCTGCAAGAAAAAATCCTTAATTAGTCATTTACTCTATTGCTTTCTCTCCTTATATTTACCAATCTGCCCTTTTAGTCATTTCTGTCAGGACCACTATCCTCGAATACGATTGATAATTAGCATACAGTTGGGATTGTCGGTATGGTTCTGTTCTGAGCAAGAACTCCCTGCGCATCCATGCAGCCTAGCATGGATAAGAGCAGGGAAAAGAGCAATAACCCTCCTTACACCGTGTCCTAACCGGACGCGATACGATTAGATTGCAGCGACAAATAATTTGTCTGTCCACACTAGACGTGACGAGACTGCGAGATGCATCAAAATCATTTAAAACCCACAGCCAATCAGAACAGCGTGGGGGCGGAGTCTTGTGGCAAGTGCATAGCACCAGAGAGTAATCTTGACGGCACTCGCAAGAAAATAGATTAGCAGGCTACATAATCAAGTTGACATTAAACATTATTAAAAATACATAGACTGAGTTACTAAAACAATATTTGTCAAAGAATACACTTGTTTGTTCAAAGTTTGAACGTTTTTGTTTCCATTTGTCTTCTCATTCCATTTGTCTTCTTCCATTGGACATGTCTTCTCAGTGAGTTGGAAGATGGCGCCAGTGCACTCGGCTTGCCGTCACTCTCGCTTGTTGCAGTTTGTTGTACCTATGGTACCTGTTCGTCTGACATTTGTACTGTTTGTATTTTACACAGTGTTACACTGGTATCATGTAGTCTCAGTGTTGACTTATGCTCGTCAAGACTTACTTAATATTCAAAGCCGTATGGGAGATTTCCGTGGATTTTGTCCTGCTCTGCATTTTTGTTCTCAATCCTCGTCCAACCATCCTGTGGTTGAGTGCGCTCGCCGGCTACCTTGCTGCGTTCCCCCTCCAAGGAAGCGCCGCAGGAAGAGAGGTAGTCAAGGTGGTGTACGGGTGAGAATCAGACGGGCGATCGTTTCTACCAGACAACCTACGACGGAGTTTCCCTCGGCTTCTATAAGCTTGGAGGGCCTTCATTTGACGCGACCCTCATGGGATTATAGATATGCTTTTCATCTTCCTTAGGCGATTTTAATGTGCATGTTTGCTGCCCCGGGCGTCCCCTGGTTGCTGAGTTTTGTAATGTCCTGGAGTCATTTGGTTTTATTCAACATATGAACCAACCAACACACGTCCTTGGTCATACTCTAGACCTTATTATGTCATTTGGGTTCTCTGTCGATAATTTATGTATTGAAGATCATTCCTTTTCTGATCATAAGCCCATTGTTTTTACGATTCCCATTGTGAGCTCTGTTGCAGTGAATAGATCTGTAGGCTCTTATTCTCGCTTCAGTAACTCACTTACAGCCTCTCAGTTTAGTGAGAAATATTTAGCTAATGCCGTTGAAGGATTAATCTTGAATGCTGAGCCTTCCATCGGGCCTGATGATTTAATCTCTCTTTTCTATGTATCTTGTTCTGATATTTTAGATTCTATTGCCCCTTTTAAGTTAAAACAACCAAAGCAAAAATCAAAATCGTACTACTGGCTGGATAACGATACTCGCTGTCTCAGACAGGCGTGTCGTAAAGCAGAGAGGAAATGGAAGCATGATCGTTTAACTGTATCATTTGAGATTTTCAAGGAGTGTTTGGTTAACTTTCAGAGTGCTGCTAAGTTAGCTAGATCTAAATATTTCTCTGATTTAATTGATAAACACTGTCATAGACCTAAGATTTTATTTTCTGCGATAAACTCTGTAATTAGACCAAGGTGTCAATATCGCAGGGAACCCTCGGCTGAACGTTGTGAGACATTTTTAACGTTTTTTGCTAATAAAGTGTTAGCTATTCGTTCATCTTTCACTTTACAGTTTTCAGATCAGTCTTCAAACTCGCTGTTAAGTCCGTTTTTCTTTTATAATTTTGCGCATGTCTCTTTAATGGAACTCTGTGAAGTGGTTAACAAGATGAAAACAACTACCTCCACAATTGATGTAATACCTACTGATATTTTAAAAGCGGCTTTTCCTATAACTGGCCCCAGTGTCCAAGCGTTGATTAATTCGTCTTTGGACACTGGGATAGTTCCGAATAGTTTCAAGCATGCGGTTGTTCAGCCTTTGCTTAAGAAACAAGGTTTGGATGAGGGTTGCTTTAATAATTTTCGGCCTGTCTCTAAGTTATCATTTTTGTCAAAACTTTTAGAAAAAGTTGTCCTGTCTCAACTGCACTCGTTTTTAAATGCTGCAAACTTACTAGAACCTTTTCAATCCGGTTTCACTGCCCATCATAGTACAGAGTCTGCATTGCTAAAAGTGTTCAATGACATTCTACTCGCAGTTGACGCCGGTAAAAATGCCGTTTTGATCCTACTTGATCTTACGGCTGCCTTCGATACTGTAGACCATAGTATTCTTATTTGGCGTTTGGAGCATTTCTTTGGTATCAAGGGTACGGCCTTACAGTGGTTTAGATCTTATCTTGAAAACAGGTCTTTTTCAGTGGAGATGGGTACATTTTCTTCATCTTCTGCTCCTATTATTAGTGGAGTTCCGCAGGGCTCTATTTTGGGTCCCCTTCTTTTTAATTTGTATATGCGTCCATTGGGTGATATTATTAGGAAACACAATATATCATTTCATTTTTATGCAGACAATTCACAGCTGTACCTGCCGTTGAAAGCTGGTGATTCAATTCAATCTTTGTTGGAATGCATTGGGGACATTAAGAAGTGGTTAGCGCTTAACTTTCTCCAAATTAACGAGGACAAAACAGAAACAATTGTTTTTGGTTCCCCAAAATTGAGGAGCAGTACTATTATGGAGCTAAGCAATCATTTCCCCTCTGTTTCCTCCCAGGTTAGGAACCTTGGCATCATCATGGACTCAGAATTGTGCTTAACTAAACAAATTAATTCTGTTGTTAGGAATAGTTTTTATCAATTGCGGATTATCTCAAATATTAAATCGTTTCTGTCAGCACAAGACTTGGAGAAGGTTATTCATGCTTTTATTACCTCACGCTTAGATTATTGTAATTCTTTGTATCTGGGTCTTCCTCAGTCATCTCTTGCTCGACTCCAGTTGGTACAAAATGCAGCTGCAAGGCTGCTGACCGGGACAAAGAAATTTGATCATGTCACCCCAATTTTAGTGTCCCTTCATTGGCTCCCGATCCATTTTAGAATTCAGTTTAAAATCTTGTTGTTTGTTTTTAAAGCTCTTAATAATCATGCTCCATTTTATATTACTGATCTTCTTACTCCTCTGCCACCATCCAGATTAAGATCTGCAGACAAGGCGCTATTATCAATTCCCCGCTCCCGTTTAAAAACTAAGGGAGACAGAGCTTTCTCAGTTGCCGCCCCCCGTCTATGGAATCAATTGCCTCTGGACATCCGCCTTGCACCTTCCATTTGTACTTTTAAATCAAAATTGAAAACATATCTTTATTGCCTGGCGTTTGATACTTAATATCCTGTTTCAATGTTTTATTTTTGTTTGATGTTATGCCTCTGTGTTTTTATTTTTTATTTTACATTACTTTGTTCAGCACTTTGGATAGCTTCGCTATGGTTAAATGTGCTTTATAAATAAAATTTACTTACTTTACTTTACATTTGTTTCATTTCAAGATCTGAGGTGAATTATCCTTTTTTACAGCTTTCCGGAAAAATGACGGAAATTAAGCCGATGGAAATGGAGCCCAGAGGGCAGATGGAGGGCTAAAGGGATCAGGCTACACTGATGGTCTTGGAGGCCAAGATGGAGCTGCAGAGAGGACAGAGGTGAAGCCGGAGGGACTGAGGACCAAGGTGGAGCCGGTGGGACTGAGGACCAAGGTGGAGCCGGAGGGACTGAGGACCAAGGTGGAGCCGGAGGGACTGAGGACCAAGGTGGAGTGGGTAGGACTGAGGACCAAGGTGGAGCCGGAGGGACTGGGGACCAAGGTGGAGCCGGAGGGACTGGGGACCAAGGTGGAGCGGGTGGGACTAAGGACCAAGGTGGAGCCGGAGGGACTGAGGACCAAGGTGGAGCGGGTGGGACTAAGGACCAAGGTGGAGTCGGAGGGACTGAGGACCAAGGTGGAGCCGGAGGGACTGAGGAACAAGGTGGAGCCGGAGGGACTGAGGAACAAGGTGGAGCCGGAGGGACTGGGGACCAAGGTGGAGCCGGAGGGACTGAGGACCAAGGTGGAGCCGGTGGGACTGAGGACCAAGGTGGAGCCGGAGGGACTGATGACCAAGGTGGAGCCGGTTGGACTGAGGACCAAGGTGGAGCCGGTTGGACTGAGGACCAAGTTGGAGCCGGAGGGACTGAGGATCAAGGTGGAGCGGGTGGGACTGAGGACCAAGGTGGAGCCGGTGGGACTGAGGACCAAGTTGGAGCCTGTGGGACTGAGGACCAAGGTGGAACCGGTGGGACTGAGGACGAAGGTGGAGCCGGAGGACTGAGGACCAAGGTGGAGCCAGAGGGACTGAGGACCAAGGTGGAGCCAGAGGGACTGAGGACCAATGTGGAGCCGGAGGGACTGAGGACCAAGGTGGAGCCGGAGGGACTGAGGACCAAGGTGAAGCCAGAGGGACTGAGGACCAAGGTGGAGTGGGTGGGACTGAGGACCAAGGTGGAGTGGGTGGGACTGAGGACCAAGGTGGAGCCGGAGGGACTGAGGATCAAAGTGGAGTCACAGTGGTGTCAGAGGTGGAGCCGAGGGACTGAAGGGAACCAGCAGAGGCAGGGCTGAGGAACTGGCTGATTTTGGAAGACAAAAGTTTCAGGGCCCCCAGCAACATCTAAACATGATATGTAAAAACAATGTGATCATCGCAACTGGCCCACCTTTACAGGTACTATGCCCTGCCCCATCTGTGAGCCAGTGGCATCGCTCTCTCCTCTCCTTCTCTCCTCCTTCCAAGCACCAACCTTCTCCCTGGGCCCAAGGCTTGGCTACATCTCTCAACACTACAAGAGTTAGGTGGCTACAGCTGGTCATCAGATGGGCACCCCCCTTCCTTGGTGTTTCGTCGATTTAAGCCCATAACACCTCAGGAGGGCTCGACAGCAGATCCAGCGTCCCGGATCTACCCCTGCTGACCACCACCCAACTCTATGCCATTTTTAGTCTTTCAACAGGTTTGCTCTGCCACCGCACCTCCCGCTGTATCCAGATCCAATTTGATGCTGTTTCCACCTGTTCAGTGACATTGCCTATCAGCCGTTTCCTGGCCATCCCTTCAATCCCCAGCAATCCGAGTGTTCTCCAGAGCGACTGTCCCGCAAAACCTCTGCAGCCGACCTCTACTGGTAGATTCCAGGCCTTCCATCCTTTTTGCTGGCTCTCGAGGATAAGGCCTTGATATTTTTTACAGTTAACTCTATGAGCACCACCTGCTTGGTATCTCTAGACCAGAGTACAATATCTGGTCTGAGGCTAGTGAGTGCTATCTCCTCCGGGAATTTGAGCTGCTTTTTCAGGTCTGCCCGCATCTCCCAGTCATTTGCTGAGGCCAGGACCCCTCTGCTCCTCCGTACTGCTGCAGTGCTCTCTCCTGTCCTGACGAAATGGATAAAGTGGTGCCCATCAGAAAGCGGTTTACGATTCTTTCTTGCCTGTTCCACGACATCCGCCAACCGAGACAGGATCTTATCATGTCGCCACCGGAATTTCCCGTCTGCCAAACTTGACCGGCATGATGAAAGGACGTGCTCAAGATTGGCTGTCTTTCCACACAGCGTGCAGCTGGGGTTCTCTGCTATTCCCCAAATATGGAGGTTTGATGGAGTAGGCAGGACATCGTAGACAGAACACATCAAGAACTTTATCCGACGTCCTTCCATGGTCCAGATATCCTGCCACGTCAGGGCCCTTTCTCGCACGCCCTCCCACCTTGCAATATATCAAAAGAAAGAACAGACCCTCTGCTTTATTCTAGCTTCATACATTCCTTTTTTATTAACACTTGAATGTGTGGTGAGTTTCATAAAAGAAAGCAACATTTTAAACATTTACAAGTCATTTGAATGAACCGGACGCCATGATTTAACTTCACCGATCGTAAAAAATTAACTTCCCAGGAGGACTTGAGTGCAGAATATGACAACAATGAGTTGCTGGCGCTTCTTCAGCACCTTTCTTGTTTGATTAAACATTCAATATTTTACATATCGTTAAGACAGTTTCTTCCTGTTTAAGTGGTTGGTTCTGGTCAAATTTAAGTTGCAAAGTGGTAATGATAATTGCCCAAAGACTCTCTAGCTAAAGTGAAGCTTCACTTCCTTTCACTATCTAAATTAAAACAAAACTCTTATCAATTAATGTTCCACCCATACGCTGTCCACCCTTTATCTAAATGTCCCTCTTGGTAATATAAACAGATTCATTGTGATAATTGATGGTCTTTCCATGCCAATGCTGTTTTTAGTATTGCACCCACATTATTAGTACCAGAATACTATTACAATTTCCACTCTCAAATATTTATGTAGGCCCTATAAATACAGCCCTCATTAGCTTCCTCTTTTGAAACAGAAACTTAATGTCATTTTCCACAGAGTGACCTCACAGTGTTGGTCATCTAGGGGTAAATCTCCTCTGTTGCTGTCCTGCCTCAGATAACATCCAGTCTCTGGCTATGTTACTTGCACATTCTTACCCAGATTATTATTAATAAGACGACAATGCACGACAAAGTACCGTTTTACTTCATCTGAGTAAAATCATAAATAACTTCAACATAAACCGATAGGCACAGCTAGATTTTTGCCCCTTAACCCGATTTCTCCCAGCATGTAAACGCATTAACCTGCATTAAGTTTAATGAACTTTGTTTGATATTGCAGTCTTGTATATTGGTAAAGCCTGAAGGTGTAGTTTAATCTCCTATTAGCGATCTCTTGTTTCATTGAGGTTTGGAAAGTTTGGCAACATTAAGGTCAAATTTCAAGGATATCTTTAAATTAGTGGTTTGTAATCCTCGATTAAACCAAAGCCAACATGAAATCTACTCCTCTGATAAAGGACACTCCAGCCTCTGTTCTAGCTTGAGCTTGTCATATCAGATTTCTCACATCTTCATATCTGGCTTTCCGCCACTTTGGCCATTGCATGAACAGGCAGCAAACCTCTGGCAATCAAAAGGTGCTTGTTTGTACACACACACACACACACACACACACACACAAAATCAGATTTAAAAAGATACAGGTTGAGTTAATGTTTATCTCTTTCACCTGGACTTCTGAAATTTATTGTCGAATGCTTAATGCAAGATGATTCAAGACTATTTTCAAGATTCAAGGGATTATATTCTAAAGCTTCAGTCTTTGGCATGTTCATGAACTTGGGGTTAGTTCAGAATTATATTGGAACGATTGCATCAAAATCATTAAAATGAGCAAACAGATCAATTTGGATTTAAAGGTGAATTACTTCAGTGTAAAAAAAAATTAAAAGATAATTGTGTGATATATTTTAACTCTTTCCCCACCAGTGTTTTTTTAGTTGCCAGTGTCTGCCAGCATTTTTGATAATTTTCACAAAATTTGTATGGCCCCCAGAATATACTCTTTCAGAAGTTGCATAATAGCGCGGCGCCCCTAGCATATAAAGCCTTGTTCACACTACATGATTTTAAAACGCTGGGCTGAACTGTGCAATTCACACTACATGACTTGCTCTCTGTGAAATCAGGAGTGTTCAAGTTGTTGAGCTGTTCACACCACACGACACAACGTAATTGATCCGCAACAGGAGGTAACGCACTACAGGAGTTGACAACAACTCTGTCACCCAACGATTCTACGAACCACGTTTTGTCACGAAAAATCACGTGATAAAACGAACCGGAAATGACAATAAACAGAATTACAGTAAGATTTAATGTACATTTCAACCTATAACATTTTGCTTACCTGGGTGTTTGAGGGCGTTTGTAATTTCCGTCCACCTTTTCTCTTTCTCACATCTCATGTCCAACATCATAAAGGCATTCATGCTCCTGCCACAGTTCGATATAACTTTGCTCCTAAAATTTGCTGTTGAGTCCATTGCTTTCTTGATGACATGTTGCTCATCTTTCTGTAAACTCGTCTTGGTCGTGTTTGTTTGAAAATCGCGCATTTCGCGTATTTACTGGTATTTACCATGGTATTTACCCGGTGACCTCAACCCATGACTTGCTCTGATTGGCTCTAGCTCATGACATCACTGAGATTGAGTCGCGCGACAGCTCTGGATATCAGTGGCGTGCACAGACCTCTTCAGGGGCAGGGGCGGAGGGACCAAAAAGGGCACTAATTTTTTTTTTTTTTTTTTTTAACAGTACCTGCATTTTTATTCTCTTTTCAGCCAATTTGTGAGAGGGATGCTTCCTTTGGCTGCATCAGAGAGTTCCCTGATTTTTTTTTCTTTCTTGACATTCTAAGAAAATATGTTGATACAATTATTAGAATGCATAACACATCAAATGAAAATAGGGAAATTATGATAATATTACTAAATATTATTTACTTTACCAAACAAAACAGAGAATCAAGAAGGTAATTATGGAAAATTATTTTTTAGTTTTGTTGATGTTGTAAATTTTATGTATGTATTATATGTATGAAAGACACTGTTAGCTATCAAGAATCAGTATCACTTTACAATAAGGTTTCATTAGTTAAATTAGTTAGCATTAGCTAATAATGAACTGCACTTCTACAGCATTTATTAATCTTAGTTAATATTAATTTCAGCATTTACTAAAACATAATTAATAATTAAAAGTTGTTTTTGTTATCATTAGTTAATGCACTGACTGTGACATAATACCAATTAACAGTTGTATTAAAGGGATACTCCACCTTTTTGGAAATAGGCTCATTTTACAACTCCCCAGAGTTAAACAGTTGAGTTTTACCGTTTTCGAATCCATTCAGCTGATTTTCTGATATTTAGAAGAATAACAGTTACCAGAATTCTTCTAAATATCAGAAAATCAGCTGAATGGATTCGAAAACGGTAAAACTCAACTGTTTAAATATGGGGGAGTTGTAAAATGAGCCTATATCCAAAAAAAGTGGAGTGTCCCTTTAACTAAAATATAGGCCTATACAGTAACAAATGTGTTGCTCATGGTTAGTTCATTAGTTCATAAATGAGTAATGAACAAATGAACCTTATTGTAAAGCGTTACTATGAAATCAAAGATATAAGTTCCTTAGACGTTGGACATGGACTTAAGATTTCATTTAACTAACGTTAGATGCATTTCCCCTTGCACTTTTATTCCGTGGATAAAAACGAATTACATTATCACTCAGAAATCTCGTCTGATATCGAGTTATACTTTTATTATAGTTAAGACTCGCGTGCTACTCGCGTGCTGACTCGCGTGCTGCTGGAAAAAGCCTCACGATGGCTGTGGATCAGGAGGGACAAACTGTGGGCGAACGCTTCTTGGACACAGGCCGGGAACTGATCACTCCTCCTCCCGGTCGGGTCGCCTGGGTGAGGAGGTCTGAAGTTGAAAGACCCGAAACCCCCTATGACCCCAGGTACTATCACTGAGGATGTGTCCAAGAGTGCATCACAAGGTGTATGTAACAATCAAGACTCGCGTGCTGCCGCAACTTTTAGAGTAGCATGGTGATGGTAAGATAAATGTAATTATCTGTTACCTGCTGCTCGTGTAGTTTGAAGACTCGCGCGAGCTCTGCTGCGTAGCGCCTACCAGAACCGTTAAATGCGTATGAGGCGCTGCAAAGGAAACTCCGCCTACCACTTCTCCGCCAAAACTTTTTTTTATATATAATATTTGTTTGTATTATTATTTTGAGTGGCAATTGTGCGTAATTGTATTGTTATTTATTATAATATTTATAAAAATTTTAATAATTTTTATTATTTACAATTATCAGAAAAGGGCACAATACATTTTGAGACAAAAGGGGCAGGGGCTTGAGCCCCCCCGGCCCCCCCCCCTGTGCACGCCACTGCTGGATATCTAGCACGCTAGATATTTTTCTGGGCTCGGCGACGCGTCTGCGAGGTGTCTGCGAGCGTCTTTGATGCGTTGTTGGCTCTTTTATACTAACAGATTGGCGAGCGTTCATCGTCCGCTAATCCCCCGCGATTTGCACGCGATAACACCCTGACCTGTCGGCGAGCTCAACGATTTGCAAATCGGGCTTAAATCGGGCTTAAAATCATGAAGTGTGAACTTGGCTTAACAGTGAAAACACGGAAAGCCACAGAAAATTCCGTCAAATGGCGTGGAAAGAGTTAAATAAGAAATATAATAAGTTTCAATTTTGAGAAATAAAGTTGCAACTGCGACGTAATGTTGCAATGAAAGATGAAATCACAATTGTGAAATATAAAGACGCAATTGCGAGAAAAATTAACAATTGAAAGAAAAGGTTGGAAGAAATTAAGTTGTAATTGTGAGGTAATGTACTGTCACAACTATGAGATATAAAGGTACAATTCTAAAAAAAAAAAATCTATAATATTTAGACATAAAGTTCCAATTGTTAACTGGTAATTTACAAGAATGTTGAAAATGTGAGATATGAAGTTATGATATGAAGATAAATGAGAAAAGTTGAGGTACCTTAGTTATTGATCGGTAATTGTTAATCGCAATTATTATATATTTGCAACTGTAAACTGAAATTATAAGAAAAATAATTTACAAGAAATAAAGTTGAAATTGTGAAATATATAGTCGCAATTGCAAAAACAAGTAACAATTACAAGGAAAAAGTCGCAACTGTGAATTTTTTTTAAATTGTGAGGTACTGGCACAATTGTGACATATAAAGGCAGAATTCTGAGAGATACAAATTCTGAGACAAAGGCAAGAGGTTAATTGTGTCATGTAAAGTCACAAAGTCAATTAAAAGAAATAGTAAATTATCTTCTTATTTATGTTCTCAGGAAACAGACTTACACTGTATAATGTATATTTGACAGTAAATCTGGAAAGAAGATGAGCTTCTAGTTTATAGATTAGTGTTTGCAAAAGTACAAACTTAGTAAGCTCTTTCTGAATTTGTGGATGAAGGTTTGTCAGGCAAGTTTGGAAGGTTACATAGTTTGCATGAGGAAATGGTGTCAGGTTATTAATGAATAGGCAAACCAAGGTGTTTTCTGTGAGTGAGGGGTTGGTCTTACCGTAGGAGCCGGGGCCACTGTTAAAGGAATTGTCCCAGAGGTATGTTCACAGCTAATGGGAGGGCAACCGCAAATATTCAGGGGTCAGATCTGTACACACACTCTCTACTCAAGTGAGAACACAGGTAGATGGTAATTGAACAAATTGAGAGCGCAGAGCAAGCTATGTAATCAGATCTCAAGGGTACACCCAGGTAAAGAGGCACTTATTGGTCAAATTACGAGCCAACGCTGGTCCAAGTTAAAGTTTATGTCTAGGGTTAGCCTCGGGGTCACAGGCTTACTTGTAGAGATGATGGTGGCTGATTGGATGGGAAGTGGAAACTCAGGCATGCTGTAATTCAGCACTGTTGACACCTGCTGTCAATGAAACTCAGTCCAAACCTCACATACCAACAATATGAGTTTGACAAAACGTTTTGGGCTCAAAATGGTATTATATCTGGAATTTGTCGAAAAAAGCTTGAGCACATACAGATAAAGCAACCTCGGGAGATTCATGTATGGTACTTTTATATTCCTTAAAACAAAATGCAAAAATTGTATTTGAGTTATATGCAGATCTCATTACAACGGTTATATAAACTTTTAACCATGCCGGCATTTCAACACTATCTCACGAGCAATTCGTACAAAATCGTACGATTTGTCTAAACCCCAGTGATGGGTAGGTTTAGGGCAATTCAAATTTCTATTTTGCAGTAAGGCTCACATTCGGGTGTAGAAGCAGCCCCCATATTTTTAATAGCCTTTCCGAAGACTTGTGTTGGATCCTGCTGAATGTCAGCAAGCTTCCTTTCGTTTTGCATTGGCTCGACGAATTTTTGCTCATCGATTTTCCATCTTCCCAATCTTCAATTCTCGACATACTCAAACAGATTTTTAGCGACGTTGGTGTTTCCCTCTCTGTCGTAAACACTATGGGCCCCTCTACTCCGCTAGAATTCTTAGGTATTTTCCTCGACACGGACCTCGGCTTCTCTTCCTCTTGAAAAGTTTCTAAGAATTAGATCTTTTCTGGTATCTTTTTCCTCTCTAGGCGTCGTATCGAAGTGCGACATGCTCTCTCTGCTCGGCCACCTAAATTTCGCCATGAGTATCATCCCTCAAGGCAGGGCTTTTATTTCTCGTTTGTTAACACTGGCCCACTCTGTGCCAAATGTAAGCAACTCACTCCAACTAGACGAAGGCTGTCTGTCCGACCTCAGTTTTTGGACTCGCTTGTTAAAGTGTAAATTGCAGGTTAACCACCACAACCGATTAATGTGTACATTAAAGTGCACAATATGGATATATTTAAAATTTTCTGTCTTAAAATGCGTTAAAATAGCATTTATTGGGGTTTCTTCAAAGGTAGCGTGTTTTTTACCGTAACTGGGTGATGATGTCATAACAGGGAGCTGCGGGCAGTAATGCACTCACTCTGTGTGTGCTGTTTGAGGGAGAATAAAGCGATTTGCGGGACTCCCGCAAACTAGAAATATCTGAATAAAACGTAAAAACTAATACATTTTTATTCATCTGTTGCAGAAAATCAATAAGAACATCTAAAACAAAATAGAAACGGTTTACAGGCAGAGTTTCTATTTCTAATATGTCAGCAGCGAGGAGCGATGTAGCCAATCACAGACATATGTGTTAATTTCTTGAACGCAATAATAGCCAATCAGAAGCATTTACGATAGATTCCCCTCACCGCTCAAAACAGACTTTTTGTTCAGTACTGAATTCTGTATGCAAATCCTCTAATTATAACAAACATAGTGTAACGTTATATATTATGGAAGCTTCATTGATAATAACAGAGATGTGTGAGATCGCGATGAACTGATGTCAGCTTTAGGAATTATTATGGGATCGCACTTTGCGCGCAGTCATGCCAAACCATGCACGCAGTAGCCCGCTTGCTTTTATGTTATAACAGTGGTTTGTGTGTTAATGCTTTAATAACAAACAATTGATCAGGAGCACGTATGCTGATGTGTATGGTGGGCTACTGTAACACGTAGGCTAACTTGAAAGTATTTGGAGGTACAGAAAAAAAGTATTTTTGCGGGCGGGCGGAACAAAACATGAATGTTGCGGTCGGGAGAAAGTAATATAAGAAAGTAGTTGAGCACGTCAGTTATAACGACACACGTATTCAAAAATAGCCGGGTTTAAACCGGGCTTGGGCTCATAATTACAGTTTATGTGTCGGGGCGGACTCGGACACAGCGGGCTCGGGTAACGTTAGGGTCTTGCTTGATGTTTTGGGCCGATCTAAGCTCTACCTCGGGTAAGTTATGCTAACACTTATAGGCACGAATCAGCCGTTTGTCCTTGGGGAACTTGTGGAGCCTCTCCCCCGTTTTTGATGTATTCGTACATCCCGCACAAGCACAATAGTTAACCATTTTCGCTAGCTAGGTCTCCAATATAACGTAACTCTAGGCTTGTAGCATAGACCGTAAAAGCTTGGAGTCCCTGTTATGACATCACGCCCAGCCTAGTGGAAGGAGGGGGCGTGGTTAAAAGCACTGTAAAACGAACCAACTTTTCATTATATTCAGCATTTGGTATAAAAAATATATAAAAAAAAGAATGGTGGGCGGTTCTTATCTTTATATTTAGTAAGCACATTGCATTATCTTCGTGAAAATTTTTACCTGCAATTTACACTTTAAATGATTGGAATGAAATTTCTTTCTTCTACAATGATGCTTCGAATCATCTATTCTATAGAATTATAACTATTTACCGATGCAACCCCTTTCCAGTGGTTTCAGGGTTTTTTTCCAAGGGCAATGATTCGCCGAAGTTGGGCCTTTGGGGCATAGGTTCAGTGTGGCTTAGTAGCCGTTGTCTCTGCGTGGTTTGTCTATGTGTGGCCTTAGCGGCTTGGTCTTGTCCTTTAAAAGATGCCTATGGTTGGCCAGAGGCCCTTCGGGCCATAGGTTCAGTGTTGTCTACCAAGGTTTTAAATTTGTTTTATGTGATTCGTCTAGTCCTACCTTGTCTTTTATGTGGCATTAGCGGCCGTTGTGGCTCATCGAGGCCTCGTCTCCGTGATCTATAATGCCCGTGTGGCTCATCGAGGCCTCGTCTCCGTGATCTATAATGGCCGTGTGGCTCATCGAGGCCTCGTCTCTGTGGTCTATAATGGCCGTGTGGCTCATCGAGGCTTTGTCTCTGTGGTCTATAATGGCCGTGTGGCTCATCGAGGCCTCGTCTCTGTGGTCAATCATGGCCGTGTGGCTCATCGAGGCCTCGTCTCCGTGATCTATAATGGCCGTGTGGCTCATCGAGGCTTCGTCTCTGTGGTCAATCATGGCCGTGTGGCTCATCGAGGCTTTGTCTCTGTGGTCTATAATGGCCGTGTGGCTCATCGAGGCTCGTCTCTGTGGTCAATCATGGCCGTGTGGCTCATCGAAGCCTCGTCTCCGTGATCTATAATGGCCGTGTGGCTCATCGAGGGTTCGTCTCCGTTATCTATAATGGCCGTGTGGCTCATCGAGGCCTCTTCTCTGTGGTCAATCATGGCCGTGTGGCTCATCGAGGCCTCGTCTCTGTGGTCAATCAAGGCCTTGTGGCTCATCGAGGCCTCGTCTCAGTGATCTATAATGGCCGTGTGTGGCTCATCGAGGCCTTGTCTCTGTGATCTGTAATGGCCGTGTGGCTCATTGAGGCTTCGTCTCCGTTATCTATAATGGCCGTGTGGCTCATCGAGGCCTTGTCTCTGTGGTCAGTCATGGCCGTGTGGCTCATCGAGGCCTCGTCTCAGTGATCTATAATGGCCGTGTGGCTCATCGTTGCCTCGTCTCCGTGATCTATAATGGCCGTGTGGCTCATCGTTGCCTCGTCTCCGTGATCTATAATGGCCGTGTGGCTCATCGTTGGCCTCGTCTCCGTGATCTATAATGGCCGTGTGGCTCATCGTTGCATCGTCTCGTGATCTATAATGGCCGTGTGGCTCATCGTGTTTGGCTCGTGTCTCTCGTCTGATCTCGTATAATATGGCCGTGTGGCTCATCGAGGCCTCGTCTCGTGATCTATAATGGCCGTGTGGCTCATCGAGGCCTCGTCTTCTCCATGTGATCTATATAATGGCCGTGTGGCTCATCGAGGCCTCGTCTCAGTGATCTATAATGGCCGTGTGGCTCATCGTTGCCTCGTCTCTCGTGATCTATAATGGCCGTGTGGCTCATCGAGGCCTGTCTCAGTGATCTATAATGGCCGTGTGGCTCATCGAGGCCTCGTCTCAGTGATCTATAATGGCCGTGTGGCTCATCGAGGCCTCGTCTCTGTGGTCTATAATGGCCGTGTGGCTCATCGAGGCTTTGTCTCTGTGGTCTATTAATGGCCGTGCTGTGGCTCATCGAGGCTTTGTCTCTGTGGTCTATAATGGCCGTGTGGCTCATCAAGGCCTCGTCTCTGTGGTCAATCATGGCCGTGTGGGCTCATCGAGGCCTCGTCTCCGTGATCTATAATGGCCGTGTGGCTCATCGAGGCTTCGTCTCTGTGGTCAATCATGGCCGTGTGGCTCATCGAGGCTTCGTCTCCGTGATCTATAATGGCCGTGTGGCTCATCGAGGCCTCGTCTCTGTGGTCAATCATGGCCGTGTGGCTCATCGAGGCCTCGTCTCAGTGATCTATAATGGCCGTGTGGCTCATCGAGGCCTCATCTCTGTGATCTATAATGGCCGTGTGGCTCATCGAGGCCTCGTCTCAGTGATCTATAATGGCCGTGTGGCTCATCGAGGCTTTGTCTCCGTGATCTATAATGGCCGTGTGGCTCATCGAGGCCTCGTCTCTGTGGTCAATCATGGCCGTGTGGCTCATCGAGGCCTCGTCTCCGTGATCTATAATGGCTGTGTGGCTCATCGAGGCTTCGTCTCCGTTATTTATAATGGCCGTGTGGCTCATCGAGGCCTCGTCTCTGTGATCAATCATGGTCGTGTGGCTCATCGAGGCCTCGTCTCAGTGATCTATAATGCCCGTGTGGCTCATCGAGGCCTCGTCTCTGTGATCTATAATGGCCGTGTGGCTCATCGAGGCTTCGTCTCCGTTATCTATAATGCCCGTGTGGCTCATCGAGGCCTCGTCTCTGTGGTCAATCATGGCCGTGTGGCTCATCGAGGCCTCGTCTCAGTGATCTATAATGGCTGTGTGGCTCATCGAGGCCTCGTCTACGTGATCTATAATGGCCGTTTGGCTCATCGAGGCCTCGTCTCTGTGGTCAATCATGGCCGTGTGGCTCATCGAGGCCTCGTCTCTGTGGTCAATCATGGCCGTGTGGCCTAATGTGGCCTGCTTTGTGTGCTCCATGAGGCCTGCCTATGTATGACCCTAGGTGCCCTGGCTCTGTATGGTCTATAATGACCATAATGGCTTCTATGTGTGGTCCATCGTGGCCTTGTCTCTGTGTGGCCTGATTAGCGATTCAGAATCTTGGCATTTAATAAAAAAATAAAATAAAATAAAAAACCTTACAATCTTGGAAGTGCCATTTTTTACTGATTAAAGCTTTCGGTCTATAAATCCTTCCACGAATTCATGTTTGTCATGCTTATTTTATGTTTAACTTACTTCTCTTTCTATGTTTTAGGAACCATGGGATACACGACTGGTGGGTATAATTTTTCTTTACAGTTGGGCTCCGTCCCGGTCGAATTATTCCTCCACCTATTTTGTGGATCGGCTGCGCCCCTGCCTTCGTCTTCAGGCAGGAAATGCAGATCCGCTACCCTCGGATTGCGCGCTATGGACGGGGCCTATGCCAAAAAAAAATATAAATACTTGCTTGCTGGGCTGTTAATAAATATATGCTTCTGTTACATCATTTTATCTCCCGAGTCTTTGTGGTAGAACTATGAATTTAGGCTTTTTTACACTATACCCTCTCTTACCTTTAGAAATGACAGAATTCTTCTGTGATGTATATTGGAAATGAGTGGACATATTAAGTGAACTAGTGAGAGTGTGCAAAATGTTGAGGTCAAAAGTGCCTATAGTTGAAGAAAACTCCCATATATCTTCATAATGAAGATTTATTGTAATAACCAACTGTTTGTCAAAGCAGGTGGACAAATTAACCAGTCAACTCCCAACTTAACCCAGGAACCCAGACATTCCAGCGCATTCATCTGAGGACGGCGCTCTGGAATTCTGTGGGAAAGAAAACCAAATCACCATTGAATATCTCAACTGTTTCTCCTAGAGAGTATGCTCTTTTTTGATTCGCTGTGTTTCTGTTGGCAGACGTAAGACAAAAGTGGAAGTATGAACATGTCCGATTCAGAATTGTAGTATTCATATGTAATTTATATCGTCCCCCCCCTGAACCGTTTTGGATGAAGGTTTTAACTCTCACAGGTGGCTGCGTGTTGGAGGCATGTGTGACTTAAGATCTGAGAGGTGTGTTTTAAGGTTCTGGGGAAATTCCCAGAGCTCGGAGGGTCTTTCTCTCTCAAATCATGAAAACTCTGGGAGCATCCGTTCCACTGTTCTCTCCTTTCCTGCTCTAAGTCATCAGAGGTTGAGGAAAATGGTACCTGGGGGAATGCAGGGACTTTGGCCGCCCTCACTCGTTCTAAAACACACACACACATACACCACACACACACCACCACACACACACACACACACACACACACACCACACACACACAACACACACACACACACACACACACACACACACACACACACACACACACACACACACACACACACACACACACACACACACAACACCACACACACTGTCCTCCTGTCATAAATATTGTACAGTCGAAGAGAAAGACTTGCCCTAACAGTCCCAGAACTCCTCGGTAGGGCCCACAGGTCAGCGCTCGTTGCTTAAACATGTTTGTCTGTGTGCTAACCAGCCCATAATCACACATAGTGTGAAAGTGTGTGTATACGTAAATATTTCTCACACTGCAACAGAGAATCTCATCAGCCTTTTACATTAGGAGTCTTCAAATAAAAGTCCCAGTTAGTGTAGTCATTGATGCTACAATAGATTTCAGTTTAACTGACAACTTTTGCCATTTCATCGACTTGACCTGCCTCCAACAAGCAACTAACAGCAAAAGGAAAGAAAGTCGCAATAGCAAAATATAAAGTTGCAATTTTGTATTAAAGTAAGTCATAATTGTGAGATATGCAGTTGTGATTACAAAAATAGTCAACTGTGAGAAAACTTTGATATGTCACATTATGAAAAATATAGTAGAAATAGTGAAATATATACTTGTAATTAATATAAATGAAGTTATAATTGTGATATGAAGTCGCAAGTCAACTTTTTCTTGCAAAAAAGTTGCAATTGTAAGATATAAGTTCTAAAATTGCAATTACAAGAAAGTCATAATTGTGAAGTTGCAATTGTTAAAGACAACAGTGAGATATAACGTCGCAATTACAAGAAATTAAGTTCCAAACATTAGACAGTTGTAATTACAAGAAATAATATTGCCTTTGAGAAATTAAGTCAGAATTTAAGATATAGACGCAATAAAGACAACTGTGAGATATAAAAGTCGCAATTACAAGAAATAAAGTTGCAATTATGAGAAATTAAGTCACAATTGTAAGATATAAAGTTGTAATTACAAGAAATAAAATTGCAATTATGAGAAATTAAGTCACAATTGTAATCTATAAAGATATAAAGATCATTTTTCAGTGTTCTGTGTTATTGAATGTCTCTTTAGTCTCAGGCTTCTTCGCGAGTGTCTTTCCTACAGGAACAAACTCATTTATTCAGTTTATACTCTGCTTGATGGCTCTTTTCTTTAATGTGGAATGGGGCAGGAGGTAATCGCAGAGTGTGTTCAGCAATTAGTACAGATGTGCTTTCCGTCGTTAAAGTTAATTAATGGCTGGAAGAATGAACACCTGCCTCACACACACACACACACACACACACACACACACACACACACACACACACACACACACACACACACACACACACACACACACACACACACACAACACACACACACACACACACACACACACACACACACACAATCTTTTACCAATGCACCCTCACCTCTAGCTTTCACACCCTACGGCATTTTTCCGCGCGCGGTGTGTGTTGTGTGTGTGTGTGGACAGATCCTTATGTTGTCAAGCCTATTTGTGTATTTAACTTTTTTTTTTTGTTCAGCTCACTTTTAACTGAATTTTAAAATTGTTTCTGTCCATCAGCATTTCCCATTAATAATAAAACAATAATCTAGACCATAATATTTTACTATACCGTTCAAGTATACATTTTCTTTATTCTTATGTTTTTAATGTTTGATTTTTTGTAGAGTTGCAAATCATTTGTTACGGGCATGATTAATTGTGCTAATGTTTTTATTGTATTACTTTTTTATTATTTTATTTTTTTTTTATCAGTTTTATCATCATACTAAATTAATGAGTTAAACGGACATACTTATTTTCTATTATCTGTTATACCTATATAGAATGTGCCAATGTTTTTATTGTGGTGTTTTTATAAATACATTAATTTGACAGCCCTTTTGTTTTATATTTACGTAATTTGTATTGCATTATTTTAGTTACATCCATTCTATTCTATTGTATTCTATTGTATTCTATGGTATTCTATTGAATTCTGTTCTATTCTGACTCTTTGTCTGTCATGAGTCCAGAGATTGTACCAAGGAAATGCTGTCTTCTATCTCTGGTCTCTAGTAAAAAAAATATATAAAAGAAAGAAAGAAAATGTATTCCCCCTAAACATGTTCTGCTTTCATTTGGAGTCCCCGCTGATAAATAAATCATGAACAGGAAGTTTGGTTATACATTCTTATTCAGAAAATGAAGATGTTGTCAAATCAACTAAATATAACTTGCATTCTTGTTTCCAAGGGGTATTTAGTGTCAAAAGGGAACAAAGATGGTGTGGCGTTGCTTTAGTGACAGCACCACCCAGCTCATACAGGAAGTGTGGGTGTGTCCAGCCAGAAAATGAAGAACTGGAGTTATTCTGGTTCACACTGAGAAAAAATGTTGAGTTAAAAAGGTGTGAGTGTGTGTCAAGGGTGTGAAGAGACTATTTAGGGTCTAGTGTGTGTGTGTGTGTGTGTGGTGTGTGTGTGTGTGTGTGTGTGTGTGTGTGTGTGGTGTGTGTGTGTGTGTGTGTGTGTGTGTGTGTGTCTGTGTGTTTGTTGCGATTGTCTCGTTCTGTAGTCTTACGTGTCTTTATATTACGTGTGTGTGTTTCCATGACAAAAGTCCCCTGTACAGATGCTGGTGGCGAACGAGTTTAAATCAAGTTTTTATTTCCATCTTCGCATGATGTTCCAGCTTCAAACAAGCAAACGTAAGAAGATATATATGGAGCAGATCACAATGACACATGGCTATTTACGTGTAGTAGAACTAGGAGTCAGATATGTGTGATGTAGTAGGCAGGGTGGTGACTAGTTCTGCATTTATATGAAATCCCCAGCAACAACAAATGCCCACTGCTTATTTACTAACCCTAACTCAAACCCCTACATCTGCCTTCACTCCTAAAGCAAACTAAAAACCTCTCCTACTTATTTCTCCTATTTGCAGGCAAACACGTCCATTGTCAACTGTGCAGCGATGCTGCAAGAAAAATATTATTTCAGCCTTTCTATTTCAAAAATTTCACGTTTAATTTAGCGCTGTGCTGTCAAAACGATTAATGATTCGCATTTTACAAAAGTTTGTAAATATATTATATATGTACACACACACACACACACACACACACACACACACACACACACACACACACACACACACACACACACACACACACACACACACACACACACACACACACACACACACACACACACACACACACATTTAACAGCCTTTGTGTTATATACGATTAATCGTGATTAATCGATTGGACACTAGTTTAATTAAATGAGTTACTTGACATTTATTTGTAATTATTTGTCAGATTTACTAGCAATTCCTGAGTGAAAATTGTGTTACACTTTATTTTGATGGTCCCTTTAGAACATTCTGGTGACTATAAGTAACTTTGTAACTACATGTCAAGTAACTCTCATTAGAGTATTAGTAGACTGTCTGCTTAAAAGGGATACTCCACTTTTTTGGAAATAGGCTCATTTTACAACTCCCCCAGAGTTAAACAGTTGAGTTTTACCGTTTTCGAATACATTCAGTCGATTTTCTGATATTTAGAAGAATATCAGTAAGCAGACAGTTTCTGGTCCCATTGACTCCCATAGTATATATTTTTTCCTACTATGGAAGTCAATGGGACCAGAAACTGTCTGGTTACTGATATTCTTCTAAATATCAGAAAATCGGCTGAATGTATTCGAAAACGGTAAAACTCAACTGTTTAACTCTGAGGGAGTTGTAAAATGAGCCTATTTCCAAAAAAAGTGGAGTATCCCTTTAATATCTGCTAACTCTTTATTGTGATGCTCCTCAATAGACATTCCTACTGACTAAAAGTAAAAAGTAAAAACTAATGCAAAAGGATACTAATGGCAGAGCAACCAGAGCGATTACTAGATGAGACTGTGTTGTACAGTTTAAAGCCTCGTACACACCGGGACGAATATCGGCTCGCGTTATTCGTCAGCGTTTTTCAACGCGTTTTTTGTGTCACACCCAAGCGATTTTCGCTGACGATGAGCCAAGTCAACATGCGAATTCATTCCCTGACCTTAGATGGCGCTAAATACCCCGGTCCACAAAGTGCTTCTGACACTCGCTTGTCACTCAGAAGAAGAGAGCAAGTTTGTCGCGTTTGTCATATAGTTTTTTATTCTCGTTGGTGTCTCTTTATATAGACAACAACAAGACCAGCAGCTCTACATTCATCTTGCCTCGCATCTTCTTCCCTGCAGAGTGTAGACGCTGTATATCTTCTTCGCCGTTACGTATGTGTGCTTGGCAAGACCGTTTTGTGTTTGAGCGCCCCCAAGTTGTGTTTTACTGTAACTTCAGAAGCTCCAGACACATGAGCAAAAGCGCCAATCTCATTGGTCAGATAGTTTTTGACGCGGCGCGTCAAACAAAAAAAAACGAACCCGAGGCGTTTAAAAAAAAATTACGCTTTTACGCGTGGCGTTTTACGCGTCGGTGTGCACACTCACATTGGCGCCCATTGTTTAGTCACGAGGCGTTAAACGTTGACGAATATCGCACGCGAAATTCGTCCCGGTGTGAACAGGCCTTAAGGCTGTATTCGTAATTCGGTGGCTCTGAATTGTCAAAACACCATTCAAACTTGCTATGGATGCGAAAAACGCAGAAAATCGAAACCGATTACGATTTTTTTTTATGACAGACGAAAGTTTCGGGGGCATTGCGCAAGCGTGATTGATGTGAGGTCTTATTTATTTTTAACGTGCAAAAAAATTCAGACGCAAACTTCGGACTCAGTCTGCAAGGGCCTTTAGGCGTACAACTTTCAGTCTTTTCAATTAGAGCCATTCATTACTGGAATACTTTACCAACTGAGTTAAGGGGTAGTAAACTATTCAACATTTAAGTTTAAATGAAAGAAATGGCTACAAGCAAATCAAATTTGTAATCATGTGTAAATTATTACTATTTTTATGATACTGTAATTATTATTATTATTAATAATAGTAATTTGATTAGTAATTTGATATTGTTTCTATTTTTTTATTGGCTCATTTACAGTGTTTGACTGTTGATTAATGAGCACTGTCCCTGTTAAATAAATAAATAAAAAGAGTAACTTTGCAACTACATGTCAACGTATTTTAACCCTACCAATCTACTCATACAAACACTCTAGTGAGAGTTGGTAGACGTGTACGTTATAGTCAAAAGAATATGATAAAAGGGACCATCAAAATAAAGTGAAACAAAAATTGTTTCAAAATAATCCAACACCAATTTATTTCTTTAGAACTTATTTTCAAACCTCTGTTGGTCAATGTGGTGAATTTGCGTGACCAACATGAGCAAAATCAGCTTGGGAACCTTTCGCCCTGAATACAAAATGACCAGTCTCATTGATTTATATTGAAATGAATTTCGTCAAATGGTAATTGTGCACCTTAATGCATTTATGCTCAAATATAGACTGCATTTGGAATGGCATATTAGCATACTACTTAAGAAAAGCATTGAAGGCGATGTGTAAGGGGAAGCAGGTTGCTTTGTGACAGGCAGAAATTGCTCCATGTGTCAGTCAGCTAACTGTTGTCATAGTTGATTAATGTGTGAGAAGGAGGGAGAGAAAAAGAGAGGGAGAGTGACATGGATAAAGAGCTATTCAAGGAATGCTCACATTGAACTCAAAGACACAAGAAAGCGAGAGAGTCTAGCATGTGGTGCAATTCCCATTTATCCCAGTGGCAGTGTCTAGAAGTACACAACCTGCTTTCTGTTACTTATGCATTTGCGCACTTATTTTAATCATAATTTGGGATAGAGTAGTAACATTTTACTGTTGTTAGCTGAAATAGCCTGTTTTTAAAATGTATCGTGACAAACTGTTTGGGAGATTTTAGTCTTTCCTCATTCAAGCTTCCCTCATTTCCAAAATGGCCGCCAAGTAACTGACTTCAGGTGATGATGTGTTTAGTCAACCTGTCAATCCCATGAGACCCACCAATAGCAAATAACTACCGTCCAACAATCCAATCAGTTAATAATGGACAAAATCAAGTCCCGCCCAACATTTGTTCTTGTTCAGAAGCAGTTTCACTCGGATATACAGATTGTCATCACAATAGGGAAGAAAAGAGGATTGCAACTTGCGTTTCCTGACGATTTTAAGGACTTCATTGTTAGCCAACCAACAACTTAAACCAATGTTGAGGATCATTTCTAATTTCATATAACATTCTGTTCATTTAGCAAAAGTAGCAGAAATTTAGAATAAATAAATATTTGAACACATCGGATTCTCTCCCCATGCAACTCTGCATTGGAAACAGGAATTTCTTGATTTTTGGAAGCAGTGAGGGTCAATAAATGTATATAAATGGCAGAGTCTGACCTCTTTCTGACGGTATTATCCGATGAACGGGAACTTCCATCTTACCAAGATATTAATATCAGACATGCTGCTGCACGCATCACTGGATTTCTGCCAGGGAACACATTATTCGATAGAGAGAGAGAGAGAGAGAGAGAGAGAGAGAGAGAGAGAGGAGAGAGAGAGAGAGAGAGAGAGAGAGAGAGAAGAGAGAGAGAGAGAGAGCCTCGGAACTACAGAGGGAGAAATTATCGAGTGAAAGTTATGATGGGAGAATTTGATTACTGAATGAGAAAGCAGACAGACGAAAACACTCAGGTGACCAGACAGAGCGTGTCTCCAACACATCCAGTGTCCCTTCCATTTCCTGTTTGTGCAGCTGACCAGAGCATGTTCACACGCGCAGCAGGACTTCAGATCGTGTCCGTTCTCAAACACCAACACTACTGTATTTTTAGATTAATGTGAATGCAGAACTGAAAATGATTATTTGTAGTTATATTATAGGTTATAATGCATATATTATGAAATATTTGTAAAGTTTATTATAATTCAGTGCTAAGAAAAGGCATGTCCTGAGTAATTTACAGAAATTAGAAGTGTGTGTGTGTGTGTGTGTGTGTGTGTGTGTGTGTGTGTGTGTGTGTGTGTGTGTGTGTGTGTGTGTGTGTGTGTGTGTGTGTGTGTGTGTGTGTGTGTGTGTGTGTGTGTGTGTGTGTGTGTGTGTGTGTGTGTGTGTGTGAGATATCCCGGACGAGCCCCCACACTTGTTACGACTGGCTTAAAGCCGTGACAAATGAAAGTAAGACATATTGAAGTCGGTTGCAACAATGAGCATTTAATAACATAAATAGAATATATATATATATATATATATATATATATATATATATATATATATATATATATATATATAAACAAAAAAACAACATGGTCATCACCTGTAATGTCTGTCTGGTGTATGGATGTTAGTGTATCAAACAGAAAACAATATACTCAAAACAAATAACAAAAGCAAGTGTGTGCGTGTGTGTGCGTGTGTGTGTGTGTGTGTGTGTGTGTGTGTGTGTGTGGTGTGTGTGTGTGTGTGTGTGTGTGTGTGTGTGTGTGTGTTCAGGTATTCCCAACATTGTGGGGACAAAATGTCCTTACAAGGACAGATCTTGTGGGGACATTTTTGGTTCAGCTTATAAATACTAAATTATGTTTTTGTATTTGTGTTTAGGGTTAGGGGATCGAATATACAGAATACATAATTATAAAAAAAATAATTATGTCTATGAAAAATCCCCAAAAACCATGAAAACCCAACATGTACAGTATGTGTGGTCCTTAATATCCAAGTCCTATAAGATTTATTGGAGTGTCCATACAGTATCATCATGACTAAATGTCTTTTTTTCACTCTTTCTCTTGCTTTGTCTCTTTCCTCTTCGGCTTTAATAAGGACGCAGGTGTTCTCTGATCATTTGAGCATTTTAAGATGTGTAAAGCCCTGCATAAGATCTGTGGAGCTCTTTG